>JAQZBX010027307.1:0-28454 GCA_029593785.1 Cabassous unicinctus
TATATTAATAAAAGGGAAAATTCATCAAGAAAAAATGCATAAATATTTATGCAACTAACCTGAGTGCCTTAAAATACATGAAGTATACACAAGCAAAGCTGGAGGGAGAAATAGATGTATCAACAATAATAGTTGGAGACTTCAATACACCACTCTCAGTACTGGATAGAATATCTGGACAGAGGTTAAATAGAGATCTTGAATAATATGCTAAATGAACTAGACCTAGTGGACATCTATAGAGCATTGTACCCCAAAACAGCAGGATATATATTCTTTTCAAGTGCTCATGGATCCTTCTCCAAGATAGACCATATGTTGGGTCACCACACAAGTATCAATAAATTTTAAAAGATTGAAATTATACAAAACACCTTCTCTTATCATAACAGAATAAAGCTGGAAATCAATAATGGACAGAAAAAGGAAAAATTCAGTGTGTCAAAGAAGAAACTGCAAGAGTATTCAGCAAATATCTTGAGATGAATGAAAATAAGAACACAACATATCAAAATCTATGGGATACAGCAAAGGCTATGCTGAGAGGGAAATTTATAGCCCTCCATTTTTACATTAAAAAGAAGAAAGAGCTAAAATTGAAGATCTATCTGCACACCTGGAGGAACTAGAAAAAGAAAGGTAAACTAATCCCAAACAGAGTCATAGGAAAGAAATAGTAAAGATCAAAGCTGAAATAAATGAAATCAAGAAGAAGAAGAAGAACAACAACAACAAATAGAGAGAATCAACAAAACCAAAAGTTGGTTCTCTGAGAAGATCAACAAAATTGACAAACACTTAGACCAACAAAGAGAAAAAGAAAGAAGATGCAAGTAAATAAAATCAGAAATGAGAGGGGGGACATTACCACTGATCCTGCAGAAATAAGAGAGATCACAAGAAGATACTATTAACAACTGTATGCCAAAAACTAGACTATGTAGACAAGATAGACAAATTTCTAGAAACAGATGAACCACCTACATTGACCTTAGAAGAAATAGAAGACCTCAACAAATAAGTCACAAACGAAGAGATTGAAACAGTCATCAAAAACCTCCCAAAGATGAAAAGCCAAGGACCAGATGGCTTCACAGGTGAATTCTACCAATCAGTCAAAGACAATCTAATACCAATCTTGTCCAAGCATTTCCAAAAAAATTGAACAGGAAAGAACACTACCAAACTCATTCTATGAAGCCCACATCACCTTAATACCAAAACCAGATAAAGAGACTACAAAAAAAGAAAATTACAGACCAATATCTTTAATGAATATAGATGCAAAAATCCTCAAAAAATACTTGCAAACCAAATCCAAAAGCATATTAAAAGAATTATACAGCCCTATCAAGTGGGTTTTACCTAAGGTATGCAAGGGTGGTTCAACACAAGAAAATTATTGTGTAATAAACTACAGTGATAAATTGAAGAAGAAAAATCACATGATCCTCTTGATTGATGCAGAAAAGGCATTTGACAAAATACAGCACCCTTTCATGATAAAAACAATATGAAAGATAGGGATAGAAGGAAGCTTTCTCAACATGGTGAAGTGCATATGTGAAAAACCTACAGCCAGCATTGTAATCAACTGCGAAAGACTGAAAGCTTTCCCGCTGAGATAGGAAACAATACAAGATGCCCACTGTCACCACTGTTATTCAATATTGTGATAGAAGTTCTAGCTGGAGCAATTAGGCTAGATAAAGAAATAAAAGGCACCTAAATAGGAAAGGAAGAGGTAAAACGTGCACTATTCGCTGATGATATGATCCTATATTTAGAAAATCCTGAAAAATCCACAACAAAGCTACTAGAATTAATAAATGAATTCAGTAAAGTGGCAGGATACAAGATTGATGTGCAAAAATCCATAGTGTTTCTATATACTACTGATGTGCAATCTGAGGAGGAAATCAGGGGAAAAATTTCCATTTATAATAGTGACTAAAAAAATCAAATATTTGGAAATAAACTTAACCAAGGATATAAAGGACCTGAACTCAGAAAACTACAAAACACTGCTAAAAGAAACCAAAGAAGACTTAAATAAATGGAAGCACATTCCATATTCATGGGTTGGAAGACTAAATATCATTAAGATGTCAATTCTACCCAAACTGATTTAAAGATTCAACACAATCACAATAAAAATATCAACAGCCTTTTCCGCAGAAATGGAAAAGCCAATAATCAAATTTATTTGGAATGGTAAGGGGACCCAAATAGCCAAAAATGTTTTTAAAAAGAAGAACAATGTTGGAGGACTCTCGATTCCTGACTTTAAAGTATATTACTTAGCTACTGTGGTAAAAACAGCATGGTACTGGCATAAGGACAGACAGATTGACCAATGGAACCAAATCAAGAACTCAGAAATTGACCCTCACATCTACAGCCAAGCGATTTTTGACAAGGCTGTTAAGCCCACCCAGCTGGGAGAGAACAGTATATTTAACAAATGGTACTGGGAGAACTGGGTAGCCATATCCAAAAGAAAGAAAGAGGACCTTTATCTCACACGTTATACAAAAATTAACTCAAAATGGATCAAGGACCTAAATATAAAAGCAACAACCATAAAATTAGAAGAAAATGTAGGAAGACATCTTCAAGATCTTGTAGTAGGCAGTAGTTTCTTAAACCTTACACCCAAAGCACAAGCCACAAAAGAAAAAAATATATATATGGTTCATCCTCAAAATTCAACACTTTTGCACCTTAAAGGACTTTGTCAAAATGGTGAAAGTCAGCCAACTCATTGGGAGAAAACATTTGGCAATCACATATCCAATAAAGGTTTAATATCCATGATATATAAAGAGATCATACAATTTGATTGTTATTCTAGCAATGGAAGAAATTATATCATTGATGTGGAGGCAGTGGCCACTGGAGGTTCTGAGGGCAGGGAGAGGGAAAAACAAATGAAATACAGGCACATTTTTGGGACTTGGGAATTGTCCTGAATGACATTGCAACGACAGATACAGGCCATTATAAATTTTGCCATAACCTATAGAATTGGGTGGGAAAGAGTGTAAACTACAATGTAAACTTTAATCCACACTTAGTGGCAATGCTTCAAAATGTGTTCATCAATTGCAATGAATGTACCTCACTAATGAAGGATATTGTTAATGTGGGAAAATGTGGGAGGTGTGGGGAGCGGGGCATATGGGAATCCCTATATTTTTTATGTGACATTTGTATAATCTAAGTATCTTTTTAAAATTTAAAAAATACAAAAAATTGCAATAAGCACATGAAGAGGAACACAACATCATTAGGGAATCAGTGATCATTAAGGAAATCATTTGGGAAATGCAAATCAAAACCACACTGAAATACCACTTCATAGTCACTAGAGTAGCTATAATAAAAAAGACAATAACAGGTATTGGGGAAGACATGGAGAAATTGGAACTCTCATACATTGCTAAAGAGATTGTAAAATGATGGCATCGCTTTGGAAAACACTCTGGTATTTCCTCAAAAATTTAATCATAAAGTTAACTGTTTGTGACCCAGCAATTCCACTCCTAGGTATATATATATATATATAATCAAGAGAATGGAAAACAAGTGTCCACAGGAAAACTTGTGCATGAATGTTCTTAACAGTATTATTCATAAAAGCCCCAAAATTGGAAACAGCCCTGTGGTGGTTTAGAGCTGTATGTATGTAGCTCAGAAAATCATGTTCTTAAGCTAATTCATCCCTGTGAGTATATACCTATTGTAAGGAGGTTTTCATATGGTTACTTCAGTTAAGGTGTGCTCCAGAGTGGACTTAATCTTCTTACTACAGTCCTTTATAAATGAGATGAATAGAGAGAGAGATGCCAAGGAAGCAAGAAGCTGAAAGCAAAGAAATGCGGAAATGAACAAAGAGACCAAGAGATGCCGCCATGTGCCTTGCTATATGACAGAGGAATCCAGGATCGCCAGCAGCCAGTATTCAGAAGAAAGCATCGCCTTATGATGCCTTGGTTGGACCTTTTTCTCAGCCTAAAAACATTAAGCTTGTAAGCTAATAAGTTCCCGTTGTTACAGCCATTTCATGGTACCTGCTTTGAGCGGCTTAGCAAACTAAAACAAACCCAAATATCCATCAATGGATGAACAGATAAACAAAATGTGGTATATGCATACAATGGAATATTTATTGGTCCATAAGAAGAAATGAAGTACTGAAACATGCTACAAAATGGATAAACCTTGGAAACAATATGCTAAGTGAAAGAAGCCAGACACAAAAGACTATATATTGTATCATTTCTCTTATATGAAATGACCAGAATAGACAAATCCATAGGGACAGAGAGTAGATTAGTGGTTGCCAGAGGCTAGGGGGAGAGGGAAATGCAGAATGACTGTTAATGAGTATGGGGGTTTTTTTTGAGGGGGGGTGGTATGATAAATTTGATAGTGGTGATGGTGCACAACTCTGTGAACATACTAAAAATTATTGAATTGTACACTTTAAAAGTGTAAACTTTATGGTATGTGAATTATATCACAATAAAGCTATTATTTTAAAAATCCAGGGAAACTGTACTGAAAAAATAAACTTCTCTTTTTCTCTTGGAACCATTAGGATATAGAAAATTGGAATGTAATAATCAATTTTATATTCTTATATATGTCTAATTACAGTTACTTGTCACCATGAATTTCAAAAACTCATTAGGAACAAGTGAAATAGTGTAGGGGCTGTGGGGCTAAATAACCAATAGAATAGATGACTTGAGCAAGTCACCTTATCATTTCCTGGGCTTCCATTTCCTCAACTGTGAAATGAGAAAGTTGGGGTAGATGGCCTCCAGCATGTGCATGCTACAATCATTCACCCTTCAATTTTAGCTTTAGAATCAAATTTTCCAAGACTGTTCATATTTTTGAATTAAATAAATAGTAATTAGAATTATTTTCCAACAAAAAGTACATCTTATTCAATGTAAGTAGAACTTTATATTATGCTCTTTTTCCCCCCTCCTGACAGAGGCTGCGTCTCTTTATCTCTAGGTTAAAATGTGTAATTCTGAACCCTGTGTGTGTGTATGTGTGTGTCTGTGTAAACTACTAATATATTTGAGGTTTTATATACAGTTTTAGGAATTCTATACCTCTTTAACAACTTTGGCCTTTGAATTCTATATATACTTGCACATACTTTGATTAAATAGATTTCATTTGTCTCTATGAAAAGTTAAAATACAGGCAGCTGAAAGAAGCATACGCTATTTCTGCTAGCCGTCTCCTGGGGCTCTGTTCCATAGTTATGCAGTTATTTAAACTTGAGCAAAAGTGTATTTTTCCCTTTCTAATCATTATCGTTTTTAACACTCATGACACTTTTATTTTTAACACAACAGAGAATAAAGCTAACCTCCTTCAACTGGTCAGTGTGCTCTCCTGAAACACAACAGATACTCTACTATCTATATTTGGACTTAAGTATATTTTTAGCCTCTTTATCATAGGGTGCTCAGTGCACTCTGAAAATATGTGCTTTTCTGTTAGTCATTCTAAGAAGCCTTTGTTCCCCCTTCTCCACTTCAAAAAAGAAGTATGAGAATAAGAAAAAAGAAATAATTTAATTAGGAGCAGAAATTGTGTGGATGGAGTGGGTGTGGGAGTGGAGGATCAACAAGAAAAATCAGAGCAAATCAAATTCCTTGAATTTATATCCATCCATTTGCTTTCCACAAGAGGAGATCCACATTGCTCATGAAGCCCGCCTTGATCAGTTAAGCTGCATTTAACTACACATTTCTTCTGTGTACCCATAGCATGTTACTTGAGACTCTATTTAACATTTATTTTATTCTACCATGCATTTTATTAGTTAAATATTTGTCTCCCCCACCAAAACTGTGGGGAGAGATACCTATATTCCTTGAATAGACCCTTGTACTATCAATTTCATAAAATGAGTTCTCAATACAATTTGTTGAATTGAATTCACTTGTGAGATCATTCAGTTGAATCGCCATTTCCTCAGGTCAAAAATTGGCAAGAATTCTATGACTCTTGCCCTAAGCAATTTCAGAAACCCGCTATTGAGTGCTATCTTCTTTCCTCTGTGTAAACTGGCTATCCTACCAAGCAATTTACCTCAAAGTTATTTTTTCAACATTTCCTATGGTTCAAATTAATTATTTTCACTAAAGTTCTTTGAAATTATGGAAGTATATTAATTATAAAGGCATTGTTTGAAATCAACTGTCTCCTGCCATTTACAGATCTGATAATTTAAAAAATGCATAACAGAGCAATAGGGGCCAGGAACTTGTGAATGGACTAGAAGGCCAAACAATGGTCGTCAGTCTTTTGAGGTCATTGAAACTTTGAGACTCTGAGAGAAAATTTGGACACACTTCCCAGAAGCACACACACACACTCACAGTATTTTGCATGTAATTCTAGCAGATTAATGAAATGTCTCCTCTGCATCAAAGCCATCACTCAGAAGGTAAAGAAAATGTCAAGTAAATGTCCAGTAATTCCAGCTGTCCCCCAATTTCAGAATAAGAAAAAAAGAGTCTGTTTCAGTCCACAGTTTTCCAGATAGTTGCTTCTATTTGCATATAAACACAACTAACCAGGAACAACATATTTTGTCCAAATGGAGACCCTTTTGAGGGTGAAAAGGAGCATTAATAATAATTGCACCAAGATACTAGGTGTAAAACAGGACTGTACAGAGTAAACACATGATCACCCCTACAATTAAACTATGTTAAAAATTACAAGATAGGCTAATTCACTACTTATTAATAAGGATCCACTTAGCAATTGGGCCACTTTTATTCAAACCTTAAGGCCACAGAGTTCTGCAAATAATGCAGTGACCAACAGAAATAATTTACAACAACCCAAGATGATACAAGCTATACAAAGTGAAATAGGCCAGGAAAGCAGTTTACTTCCCCTACCAGTAGAAAATTTAGACATTTGGATGTTGGAATTTCAGTGTGAGTGGGACGGTGACCACTTACTCAAAATGAAAGTTTTGAAGACAGAAAATTAAACCAGAGGCAGCAGTAATTTACTTCTTTCTCATGAGAAACAGCACACCCAGGCTAATGGAAGCGGGGCAATTGCACACGGTTAGTGTGGAAACAAAGATTATGTAGGTACCTGGACGCAATATTCCATTTCCCTCTTTCCCTTACCTCACCCATTTCCCCATCGGCTGGGTACTACCGGCTTACAATCTTGAGCGCAAAAACTAACCCAATCACGGAGTGACGCCTTTTTATTGCCTTTTTAGGGAGAATATGAGGGTATGTCTCCAGTATCCGGGTTCATCCCCTTTTGCTGATGTGGATTTTGGGGAAGTGAGTTACGCGGGTTAGTGCGGGAATGTGGGGCTTGTTGCGACTGAGACTGGTACAAGAATGTGGGAGGGTTAGATAAGCAGGAACAGGGAATTCAGTTTGAGAGGAGACCACCCTTTGTTCTATTTCTCTCAAGGGGCTAGGAAAACGTTTTGTGCTTCTAACTCCTACGCCTTTCCCCAAAATGTAGAGTTCTTCCCTCAGTTTTTAAGCCTTTAAGACTTAAAATGGGTTCAGAGAAAATATTGACAAAAATCACTTAAGCTGAGGTCCCTGAAAGAGCCAGTTTACACTGAGGTAAGAAAGTAACACTAAACATTGGGTTTCTGAAATTCTTTTGGGCAAAGACAATAGGAGATTGTCTTCTATTTGTTTTTAACCTCAGACAAGTCTGAATATCTAGGTAAATTAGCTGGGGAAGGGAGAAGGGGAGTGAAAATTTTCAGCGAACTATAAAAATGAATAAATACACAAAGCACCTGTGAACATAGTTCAGATTTATGTGAAATCCCAGAAAAGTAGTTACTTTATTATACACATCTGTATTACCCAAAAAGTTTGAATCCTCCAAATAGCATTCAATACTAATTTTTTATATCTCAAACCCCAAAAGATAGCAAGTCAGATATGAATAAAAGTAATGCTATTCATGGCTATGAGAGGAGGGAATACTGGTACTACCAAGAACAAAGCTGGAAACAACCCAAGAGACCCTGGCCACAAGGTGCCCTTGGGAACTCCCCTGCAGTCAAGGGGAAGCCTTCATAACTGGAAACAGGACTCCCCATTGGTCCCAGCTAACTCCTAACAAAAGGCCTCATCATTGGTTCCCTGAGAGCTAACAGGTGGGGCAACCAATCAGAACAGCAAACAGCTGAGGCTCCTCCCCCAACTTTAGGAAAGGGGAAGAGTGAAGAACGGCCTTAATAAAGGCAGGCCCCTGATCATAGATGCATCTCTTGGCCTGGAGGTAGCTGGCATCCACTTCTGGGTATGTACTTTTCTCTGCTTTCCCTCAATAAACTCTCTTTAATGGCCTTAAAAAAAAAAAAAAAGTAATGCTATTTAAAGTAAATGTGTAAGATTAAAAATAGGAAAAACAGAACCAGTTGGGGCCAGTTGCACAATGCAAAATTGTGACAGAGTGCTATTAACATATTCCACTTCCAGTTGCTTTTCTTATAAAAGGTTCATTTGTTTTATTATCCTTTTCTACTTGTTTCTATTGGATACCTTTGTAATTAACGTTTTTCAAGTTTTTAAATATTGAGGTCACGAAAATATTGAAATCATTTATTAAATGTTTTTCATGGTCTAAAGTGGTATATACTTTTTCAGGACCGATTGCTCTCAAAGCATTTTTGTACTGTTAATATATTTTAAAAATATGAAATAATGAATATATAAAGATGAGTTACATACATTTAATAGCATAGCTCAATCTCTGTTTCAATCCTAGTTCTTAGTTATTTTCTTAGAATTCATCATTATAACCCTTTAGAGGAAAATAAGGGCAATTATATCATTATTTAGACGTTATTAAAACCAATGCCATTTTTTATAGTTTCAAATCCTGAAAATACAGTAATACAAAGATAGTTTATTGAATTTTAGTTTGACTGTTTTACCAATAAAAAGGCCAAATTAGAAAGTACAAGTGCATATAGACCAGTTACCTATTTAGCTTTAGAAAAGGCCAGTTTAGAGCCCCACACTTCCACCAAACCTTTCTCCTTCTGTCTCACAAATATTGGTCACAAGAGGTATTAGTCTTGTGGAAAAGAACAAAAATTTCACCAAGAAAAGAAAATTTATTCTTAGAAACATTTTCTTATATGAAGGAAAGGCAGTATTTTAATATATTTATGTGCTTCATTTAATTTAATTTTAAAAATAAATCACTTTGACTCTGTGGTCCCTAAATTATTTTGCAATAGCAAATAAAGAAATCCCATAGTAACATGCCATTCCAGGTTCTTTATTAATAATAACACCGTTAACTTTATTATGATGACATCTACTTGAAAGAATCTTAATGTACCTTACATATTCTAATGAGCTTTCTTGCAGAATAATTTAAATATAATAAAATGCATCAATTTTAAGGGTACAGTTCTATAACTTTTATTAAATATATACAGTCATGTAACCAGCACTACATTCCCATCACCCCAAAAATTCATTGTGCTGCTTTGCAGTCAGTCTCCTCCTCCTACTTCTTTCTTTGGAAACCACTAATATGCTTTCTCCCACTGTAGTTTAGCCTTTTCTAGAATTTCATTTCATTGGAACCATACAGTATGTAGTCTTTTGATCTAAATTTTTTCACTTAACAATACTTACAGATCAATCCATGTTGTCACATATAGTAATAGTTTGTGCCTTTTTATTTCTGATTAGTATTCTGTTGTATGTATATACTACAGTTTATTTTTCCAGTCACCGTTTGATGGATATTTGAGTTATTTCCGGTTTAGGGTCATTATGAATAAATCTGCTATGAATATTCATAAAAAAGTAATGTTACTATATAAGACTGCCCCTTAGTAGTAAAAGATATAGTCATCTCATCTGTTAATCTCTTTTCCTCCTGTTCTTTGTTCTTCCTTGTTAATATAAATCTTTTCAAAGATTTTCAAACCCTTAGATCCTGCTTCACATATTTAGGATAATAATGCCACTAGTGCATGGCCAGGATCTAACTAGTCAAATCCTTGGCCTCATTCTGTTGGGTTCACCCTAACAGGATTTCATTTTATGAATAAAATAAATGTTCTCAATATCTCATATCATAAAGTTAAAGGCAAGATTAGTGAAAAAAGCAAGTGACTATTGTACATTTATTAAGATGCTTTTTTTGGCCCTTTGACTTAAAGTCTATCTGGTTAAAGCGTCAACATGCTAAAAATACAAATGGCCTTCATGATCATATATTCCACTTTGATTTCTCGTCTAGTTGTATAAAGCAGATGAACAGAGAGGACAGCTGATGTTAAGATTTCAGGAGATAGTACATGGAATTGAAAGTGCTTAGCACAGAGCAGGGGACAAAACAGTTGTCAATAAAAGTTAGTTGGCCTTATAATTAGATGAATGATAATTCATATATACGTAGAAGTCAACACCACTTCAAAATTATGACACAGCCAACTAAAATGTGGGCCACAGGTGACCATGATTATATAAAGAAAACATCCTCATTAAATATTTGGAGACTTTACTTAAAAATGTATCTGCTCTCCAAGGTCCAGATGACTGCCCATTTCTCCACTTTCCATAAGGGCCTATGAGGTGGTTTGAAGCTGTACCCCAGAAAAAAACATGTTCTTGAACCTAACCTATTCTTGTGGGTATGAACACATTGTAGGTAGGACCTTTTGATTAGATTACTTCAGTTGTGTGGCCCATCTAAATCAGGACTGGTCTTAATCCAGTTACTGGAGTCACTTATAAATGGAATGAAATCAGACAGAGAGAAAAGGAATAACCAGAAACTGAACATCAGCATAACCTGGAAGAGAAGGGAGAGACCAGGAGACGCTGCCATATGCCTTGCTATGTGACAAGCTAAGGACCGAGGATTGCTGGCAGCCAGCCCCTGAATGTCTGCCTTAGGGGAGAAAGCATCACTTTGATAATGCCTTGATGGACTTTTTCCTAACCTCAAAACAGTGAGTAAATAAATCCCTGTTGTTTAAGCAGACCCATTGCATGGTATTTGCTTGGGCAGCCTAGGCAACTAAAATAGCCTAATGACAGGCACATAAAAAACAATGATCAAATGGATTTTTCTTCCTTTTTTACTTCAATTTGGAAGTCCGTTCAATTCTATAGGACTTACTTTCCTCACCAGCAAATCTAAGCTGGAATACATATCCTATTAAGGTTTTTCAAGCTCTATCATCACATGATTCCAAATTGAAAGTAAACTTTTTGTAATCAGAAATGTTTCTAAATAAAAAGGTTGAGTGAAAATAAATTCCTGCATAGTAAAAGACTTTAAAAATCACAATGTATTACTAAAAGGCAAATAAACTTAATTGATTAAGATTCCCTAATAGCTTACATTCAAGGATTTAATCTACCACATAAATAACCAGTCTGTAATTCTGAAGTATACATTTTTAATGTATTATCATTGATAACACTATAACTAACATCTATTGAGTATTTACTTTGTGCCAAGCACTATGCTAACTAAGCATATCATTTATTTTCTCAAGTAATTGTTACAGTGAGGTAAGTACCTTAGGGTCCTTTCCCGCTGAACTGAAGGTAATGAATTTGTCAAGTAATGTCCCTACTTTGAGATTAGCTGTCATTCTACCTGTAGTCTTGACATATACAAAAATATCATATTTCCTAGACTTCATAACAGGCATCTCTTGCACAATCACTTAATTGTTTATTCTCACAATAAATAAAAGTAATTCTCTTGGTTTAGATGAGGGAAGAAAGTATATTCACTATTTATTAGTACATATTAAAAATACCAACTCTGTTGAAATCAGTTATCTAAGAATAGTTCATAATGGAATGTACCCTTAAATATGAAATAGCTACAAATGTCAGAGCTATGACTCTATCTGAGAGAATTTTTAAAGCCACAATCTAAAAACTACAGTCTGTGTTTTTACATGTGATACTTAAAATCAGCTACTATCAAGGTTTTTAAAAAATATTTCAGAACATACATTTTTAAACTATGTATATTATACATATATATGTGTGTGTGTGTGTAAAATGGTCAATTGTTTTCAGCAATGAGAAGATATATTAGCAAAACCTATGGCTCCTACTACTTTAAAGGACACTAACATATTTCTTGATCACTACCTTGGAAAAAGTTATAGGCCTTTATGGAATTTTAAACCTAACTAATAATAGGTTTGGATATTTAAACCTTGAAACCTAATGCTTTATATTAGCATGCAAGATTATAATGCAGCCTTTCCTGTAGATATATAGAAAAATCAAGGAAAATTTGGTAAAGAATATTTCATTAAATAAGCAAAGAGAACCACTTCACTAACACACTAATAAAAATTGCTGAGGACTATGTCGTTTTACATACTCAGGAATATATGATAACAAGTTAACAAACATAAGCAACCATAGGGAATCTATCTAAAATTGCCCTCTTTTTCTTACATGAATCCACCAATTTAGCTCTAGGACAAAGCAGAACCAAGATATTCTTTTAGAATAGAAATCTTTGAAGGCCCTGGAGATGTTCCCTCACTTATTTTCACAGCTTTTCAACTTGAAAACATTTATAGCACTAAGAATAGGCATTGGCAGCTAGCATAAACAAACAAATAAATATCAGAAAGAGGTAAATGTTCATCTAAACTCCATTCTTGGTGACCTGAAAATAATAAACTTTAGGAAATACTTCAGGAAAAACTTAGGTGCTTTGTGCCTTTCATATAGAATGTAACTTAAGTTCATATAAATCATAATACTAAATGAGAGTTATGACCAATTCATTTCCCCAAAAAGTTGGCCAAGGTGGGAGTAGTATAAACTTCCATTGGTAGGTCATTAGATTTGTCCCACATTGCGTAATCAAAATTAAAATTAAAATTAAAAAAACATTTGTACAAATGTAACTAATGGAAAACCAAAACTGGAAATAAATTATTCTGTAAAATACACCAAAATATTGGTCCAAAACAGAGA
Source organism: Cabassous unicinctus (assembly GCA_029593785.1). NCBI lineage: Eukaryota > Metazoa > Chordata > Mammalia > Cingulata > Chlamyphoridae > Cabassous > Cabassous unicinctus. Next base: position 13,032 of record JAQZBX010027307.1, read on the forward strand.
GCAATCTTTAGCATAGGCCCCAAATTCTATTAAATCAAAGGTAAAACTTGAGGATTGCTTTAGCACTACCATCCAGAAACATAAAACCAGCTGGGTACAGGAAAAACAGAAGAAGGTTTTTTCAAAACCACCCACACAGTGACTGTCTTCCTGTTCCCAGGTCTGCTTGTGGAGTCCAGCTTCCTGCTTAAGTATGGGAGCACACAGTGCATATGGAAAACTGAGGAGTCAGCCTATTTCTCACCCACGCCAGCTCCTCTCCTCAGCTGTGTCCTGACAACACACAGAAACCAATCAGCTCAATGGGATAGCAGGACCTGCTTCTCTTATAAATGGAAATCTTCAGGTACATTGCAGAGACTCAACTAGCCCATAGAGCAGTTGAATGAAGTATCAGGGTTTTAAAAAGCAAAAGCAGAAAAGGTTCATTTCATTAGGAAAGAAAATTCAAGGCATGATGGAATAGAGTTCTTCTAACTATAAATGGAGAAAGGAGCAAAATATAGTAAGAGTAGTCACACAGAGAAAACTTATATGAGAAATGAAACACATTTCAGAGGAGTTAGGATAGAAAGGAAAATAAATAATTGAGTGATGTAAACAAAAATTAAAACCTCATCTTTTCCGGATCATAACTGAATGCATTACTTGGGTGCACAGAGTTTTCTGGAGAAATGGGAGTTTGTTTTAATCAAAACACATTTAAAACTAATTTAAACAAATCTTTCTAAAATCTATTACACACTGCTTTGATTTCTTAAACAAGGTATAACATGATTTTTCTTAAAGTCTCATGACATGTAACATTGTGAAATGCTTTACAAACTTCAGCCTGAGAACAGGTACTAACTTGACTCAAGAACCATCTGGGAAACTTCTTAAAAATATAATGAAAAGATTCTGATTTACTAGGGCAGAAATGAAGTCCAGAAATCTGATTAATAGCCAGTTTCAGGAACCAAGAGTGTAAGAGAAAGAACACTTGCCTGATAATCAGTATTTGAGTAGTGTTATTTCTAATAGCTGGGCATGAATCCAACATACATTTATTAAGCATCTAATATATATTGGTTATAGTGCTGGGCTTTGCTATACAAAGAAGAATAAACCATGGTTTGTGTCCTCAAAAGGTTCACATTTCAGGAAGGGTTGTTGGTATGAATTAAATTGTATCCCCTAAAAGTTCTGTTGAAGTCCTAAACCCGGGTACTGCAAATGTGAACTTATTTGTAAATTGGATCTTTGACTATGTTATTAGTTAAGATGAGGCCAAACTGGATTAGGGTAGGTCTAATCCAATGATTGGTGGCCTTGTATGCAGATTAAATTTGGACACAGGAAGTAGAAGACAGACACAGAGAAAGAGACTACCATGTGAAGGCAGAGACTGAGTTATGCTACAAACCAAGGAGCATCACGGATTGTCAGCAAGCCACCCCTAGATCCCTACAGACTTCAGAGGATGCATGGCCCTGCCAACACCTTGGTTTTGGACTTCTAGCTTCCAGAACTGTGAGATGATATATTTCTGATGTTTAAAACCAGCAAGTCTGGCACTTTCCTATACCAGTCCTGGCAAACTAAGAAGGAATCAAATACACAAATATATAAGTACTATAAAATATATAGTACAAAAAGGCCAATCCAATAATAGGATGCAATGGGAATCTATCACTGGACAGTGAATGCACTCCTAACTTAGCCTGGGCTTCCTGGAGGAGATGACATCTGGGTTGAGAGATTAGCCAAGTGAATTTAGAGAGCAAGTGTGGAAGAAGAAGGCACAATGTTCCAAGTCTCCCAAAATTATGCATATAATATCTGGACTTGATGGCAGAAAGCAGGGAAGGGATGATAAGGAGTTTAAAGTTTATCTTGCAGGCAGTGAGTGTCGCTCTCAAATTTTCATTTCAGTTCAAATGACTCTGGCTGGAGTAATATAGATATAGTAATATAGATATAAGAAATTTAAAAAAATAGGAGAAAGATGAGTTAGGAAATCATGGAAGAATTCTGGACAAGAGATATTGAAGGTCTAATATAAGGCAGTGAAAACCGAGATGGAAAGGAGAAGATAGATTTGAGAAAAATTGAGACAGACAAGATGATTGATTAGATAGGATGGGGAGTGGGAAGGGTGGAAAAGATAAGGAAAAGAGAAAAAAGGAGTCAAAGATGACCCTCAGACTATCGTAGGCAAGTCGCTTACCCTTTATAAGTGTCATCAGTAAAATGTGAACCCTAGCTGGCCTCTAGGAAAACTTCTAATACCAAAAGTTTGTGAATCGATTATTGAATATTCAACGATCTTCTCAAATTCTCTTAAGGTTTGCTCTTACACCTAATGACTTCAGACTATTGGACATTTTAAATTCAAGCACATACTTGCAAGAGTATTGCTAAGTCCTCTTTTGATACTAACTTCTCAGTTGTAATAGTAGCTGCTGACAACATGCCTGTCAGTTCTCCTCCCTGTTTTAAATTTGCTATTTTAAGTGTATAGGTGTAGAAGTTGGTAACTAAGTAATCTCCCTCTCCTCTGAACTACATAGCATTTCATCTGTAACTCCCTGTGACACTTTCTTCATTCTACACTGCATTATTCTTAGTTGCACAAATGCTTTATATTCCCTCTTTGATTTTAAGCACATGAGAACAAGGAAATTCTCAATATTCTTTGTGCCCCTTCACACTAAGCACCCCATACAATGCCTTGCATACAGAACTTAAACAGTACATAGGTGGGGTTGTTTTTTTTTTTTTTCACACCAAGATTGTTAGAATTGGGAATAGCTAATAAATAAACAGACTGTGAGGGCCCAAACTGCTCTTTTTTTGAGTAGATGAACAATAATGCTCAGGAGGTTCAGAAGGCTTTTTGCTTTGTTCATTGTTCTTAACTGTGTGCTAGATACATAAAGTTATTTAGAGGCAGAGATAGGGAATAGAAAAACATTACAAAAGCAGGAAAAACTGAAAAATTTTAAATAAAATTTGAGAAAAGTGGCAACTATAAAAGAAAAAAAGAAATATAAGCTGTCCTATACTTTTGCATATGATAGACTTCTGAAAACCTCTTTAAGTGTCAAATGTGTATGTTCTCAGAAGGCTAAAAACTATAGATACATCTTACAGGTGCAATTTGAAGATTCATGTCTAGCAATTATTAATTTTATTACTTTCCCTGACAATTGAACCACACAGATGACCAAGTTAAAGCTAAATAGTGTATTCTTGATGCTAAATTGTGCCATTTGGGACATCATCCTTAATGATGTTGGCCTTTGCCCAACTGTGATTAAGTTTATGAGGCCTATTCCTCTAACACATGTTCAAAAGGACTTTCATTTCTGTAGCACACTGCCTTTGATATCTATAAAAATTTTATGGCAAACTTCAATTAAACTGCCAAATTTTCTCTTCTGTTCAGAAAAAGAAGGCAGTGTCCCCAAACAGCTATTGGCTCCCCTCCTGTAATGCTTAGAATAATCATTCTCCAGCTGATGAATACAATAGCACACATTTTATTTAGGATTGTCAATATATGATGTGGAAAGTGCAAGCTGGACAAAATTTATGAAATCGAGTTAAGGACTGCCTACAATTTGAATATTTTCAAAGACAAAGAATAATAAAATTTTGATTTTGTATTTTAGTTATTTAAGAGATAATAGTCTAATGGGTGGCTGAAGCAGAAAGGGGCTGGTTAGTATTTATGGATGGCCTAAAATTTGGGTCTCTACGTTCTTCCATATCTGAATATTCTCTGAGTTCTGTCCTACATGAGTTCTGAAAAAGTGTTTAGCAATCAGGAGGATACTGCTCGTCTATATTGATTAACGTTTGACAAACATCATTTTGCTCTTAGTTTACTTGAGACAAGATTGGAATTTTCCAAAGATATTTTTAATTAGAAAATAAGCAGAGGAGGAAGCCTCAAAATAAGCATAGAGATAGGGTAAGTTTTACAGAGTAAGGACTTTCAGTCCAAACCTAATCATAATTTAGAGTTGGATCAGTTCAAACATTTGTTATGTGACTACAGTAACTGGCACTTTGCAAAGCACAAAGGATAATAATGGATCTTTCAGCTGGAAGCTTATAGTCTAATTGGATAGATAAATACAAAAAAGGGAGTTACCATAGTATGGTGAAAACTACAATAGATATGTACACATATTGCTGGTTTACTAACAGTCTTGATGGAATACTTCATTTCAACCCACTAATTTTTCCTTCTCCTCTTTGTCTTAACAGTATTTGCTAGACAGTTGTCAAGTTTACTCCCTATTCTTGAAACTTGTCTTCTTTATCTTTCACATCTAGACCAGAGTTGGCAAATACATGGCACTTGTGCCATTATTCATTTCTCCTATACTACAGCAGACATTCTTTCCCAATAAATTCTCAGAAACCTTTTGTACACAGTGTGCCTCCGTGAATCCAGGTTCGTTTCTACTAGTGCCATATTGACAGATGTTATTTGAGACACTCACCATGAAGTCTGATTTCCTGCCCAGTCAGAAACACTTATTCTTTAATTTCTATTATAGCATTATGCATTACCTTTTAGACTAATCACTAAGTTATATCCTACATGATGAAACTCCCAGCCCATTTGCAGCACAGAGATAACTAAATTTTATCATATGCAGTGAAAAATCAAGCACACCTCATGCTATCAACTCCACTCACATATTATTAATTCTAATTAACAATTTTGAGTATGGACTTAGGTGTCCTTAATACCTACTTTTTACAAATAAGAAAACAGGATTGGTGAGAGCTGTTAAGTGATAGTGTCAGGATTGAAATTCAGGCAGTCACGACTCTGAATTGTTAATTCCTGCACTGTACCACCTCTATTTCCTCAGGTTTTTCTAAATGTTTCTAGGGAAGGGTAGCACTCTTCTCAAAGGTCCTTAATTTTTTTAATATATGCTATTTTAAACACACATTGAGGTGATAGACTTATTTAGGAAAACAAACATAGTAAAGCAAATATAGCAAGATGAAAGCTATATGGGCATTCATTGCACTATTCTTTCAACTTTTCTGAAGGCTTCAAAGACTTCAAAATAAAAACTTGGGGCACAAAGTAATAGATATAATTTTCACTGAGTAAGACAGGATTATTTCACTGCAGAGCTAAAAGATACCTTAAAATTATAATAGAGCAATTTATAAGTGCATCAAAGTATTTTAAAAGATCTTTTTTAGGGGAGATGGGAAATAAAACTTTAAGTAATTTAACTGAGTGGCAAAGGAAGACACAGTAAGGAAAAATTGCTTCCATCTGTTTGCTTTTGAAAATTAACCTCTCAATAAAAGCAAATTGACCAAGGGGGATAAATTCAAAGGACAGCAGTGAAGACATTTAAATTGGATCTGGAAGCAAAGCCATATAGAAGTCAAAGAATTTTAAAGCAGGAGAAAGTTTTTCAGATTGTCTACTTCAACTGGCTCATTTCACTGATGACGAAATTCAGTACCAGAGATTTCAAATGAACTATCCAAGTTTCTGTAACCTGATCACAGCAGAACTATTCTGTTCTGTTTCCCAGTTTAGAGCTTGTATCATTCTGACTCCTTTAGAAAGTGATGAAAAGCCAACCCAAGATGGCCATGGGGAAAAAAAAATGGGAGGATGGGGGGCTTGGCGGTGATAGATTAGCTAAGATCACTGAAAAAATCCAGGGGTAGCTCTAACTTTGGGAGAAGCTGGCTAAACAAAGTCCATGTCGGAGTCATTCTGCTGTGTCAACTTCATTCTTAGGCACTACCAGGTGGTCTTCCTGCAGTTCCAAGTTCATATCATCACACACCAATTCTGTAGACAATACTACGCTTTTCTTTTAATACAAACAAAAGTCCCAGAATTGAGTTTTATTGGTCCTGATTGTTTTTGAAGTCATATGCCCATTCTTGAACCAATCATTGAAGCCAGGGGAGAGTGAAATGCATGTGATTTACTTAGTAAAGGTTATGTGCTCCACTCCCGGACCCAGAGATTGATGGAATGATGGATACAAGCCATTACACATTTTGTCAAAACCTGTAAAATTGTGCAGTGCAAAGGGTAAACCATAATGTAAACTATAGACCATGCTTAGGAGCAATGCTTCAATATGTGTTCATCAATTATAACAAATGTACCACACTAATGAAAGATGTTATTAATGGGAGAAAGTGTGGGAGGGGGAAGGGGTGGGGTATATGGGAATCCCCTATATTTTCTCTGTAACTTTTATGTAATCTAAAACTTCTTTAAAAACAAAGAAAAAAAAAAAAAAAAACTATCCAAATTACTGCCTGGAGGGGAGAAAAAAAGATGAATTTGTTCTCTTGCCCTGCAGGAAAGAAGTAGAATGAATAGGTATAAGAGATAAGGAGACAGGTTTCAATTCAGTAGCAGAAAGCACTTTCTAACAATTAGGGATATCCAGGAATTGAACAGGTGGCATCATGAAGTAATGGGTTTCCCATAGTGGGAAGCTTTCAAACAGAAGGAGGGTGACCATCTGTTAGGAATGTTATAGAGGGATCCCTCCGTTGGGTGGGAGGTTGATCTAAACTGCCTCTTAGATTCCTTCCAACTCTAAGATTCTAAATTATTGAGAAAAGCATGAATAAATGATCCAAACTCATTCAAGAACTAAATTATTCAACAAAAGATAACAGAACTTTCAGCTATAATGTTGACCCAACCAAACTATGGGTGCTAGCAATTCTGTCTTTTAAGGAAAACAGATACAGAGCTTTAAAAATGATTTATTTTTTAAAATTACAATATCAAAATTAATTTTACAAAGAAACATGTCTCCCATAACCCCAACATCCAGAAAACTATTTTTAAAAATTATCTTCCAAATTTGATCCAAATGTTCACGTAATTTCACTTCTTTAATACTTGTCCCCTAAACTGAACAAAACTAAGCCTTTTATCATTTTTTTTTACTTACTTAGATCCTGGGACACAGGAGAAAATGAGTGGGTACCATAAGGCTGTACTTTTTCACTTACCATTATATCAGAAATGTATATCTCACTGATAAGAGTTTAAGGCCTGTATACATTTTATTGGCAAACCACAATTTACTCAGCACCCATTTACCTACTGGAGAACTTTAAGCTATTTTCAGTTTCACTATAACACTGCCTTAAACATCTTTATACAAATAACTTTTTCCCACTTTTGAACTATTTCCTAAGACTGAAGTTAGTGGGCCAAAAGATATGAATATTTTTATAGTTTTGCCAAACGGCTGTTATATATGTTGGCAAAACTACTAGCAAGACTGAGTTTAACCATTTCCAAAAAGCATTGTTTGCATTAGGTTTTATTTAACATTTGAAAGATTGCTAGCAGACACTAAGTAGTACTTTATAATTGTTTACATTTCCATTTTTTTCTGTACTATTGAGTTTGAATACCTTCCTCTGAGTTTTTTTCTCTTTTAAACAAAACATAACTTTTTAAAAAAATATTTATTTTTTTAAAAAGATATTTAGATTACATAAATGTTACATAAAAATATATGCCCTGCTTCCTACATCTCCCACATTTTCCCACATTAACAACACCTTTCATTAGTGTGGTACATTCGTTACAATTGATGAAAACATTTTAGAGCATTGCCACTAAACATGGATTATAGTTTACATTGTAGTTACATTCCTACTGTAGGGAAAGAATTCCTCAGTGCACCTGGATGCAAAGAAGTCACACCAGAGAAAGTGACTAAAACAGAGAGAATGCAAATTAATTCCAAGAGGAAGGACAAATTTCTCCTCCCAATCTCTATTCTCATTTGGGAAGGATAGAGAACATTGAATGAGCATTGACATCATCATCCTGATAAAGCTCCCTTAAATCTCAGGAACTCTGAAAGAATTCCTGAAATTCTGAAAGAATTGAAGGCTTTCCAGTAAGTTCCTTTTCCTTTAAATTTACATATGTTGTCCAGAAACCATAGGGTTTCCTAGAATTTTGGTTAAAATTCCAAACATTTCAAAAATTATTCCCAGTACAGAAGGCTCTGCTAAGCAGAAAGGAAGCAAATGAAAAAATATAAGGCAAATCCACAGGAAGCATATATAGCATGCTTCGGCATAAATAGTATGAGGAAAATCAAAGTGAATAATGAAGTTTGGGATAGCTTCCACAGTTAACTGCATTTGTTTTTCTAATATTATATTACTCAATAAGTATAGATCACTCTGATTTGTTCATTTTTTTTTCCCTCTGGAGAGATGTGCAAATGTAATAAGAGTGGGGTACATTAAAAATAAGATATTAAAGGCATGAAAGTGAGGGATTAAAAGCCCTTGTTTCCATAGCAACTACACTAGACATGTCTGTACTACACAGGCCATTCCTTAGACATGCATCTGTTTCTTGCCACTTTTTAATTCTTGGAGAGACACAAGATAAGATAAATGTACTAATATAATCACAACTAAATTACATACAATTTGAGACCATGTTATAGTTGTCTAGGTAATAACAACCTGTTATTTCCCATGGGAAACTGGCAGCAATATCTTTATGTTTTTATATTATTCATACTGTGCATCAAAGTGAAAACAGCTCTCCCCTCACACAAGATGTGCTTAAAATTGTGATATCTGTCATATAATCTGAATAATGTCTTTTGTGTAAAATGTGATTAGCAAATATTTTTTAAAAGATGGTTCTCTAGATCTTCAGGAAAGACCAGCATCTCTATGAACAAAAGAGTAACAGTTAAAAGAGAAATTCATCCACTAAATGAAAGGCAGATGATATGAAGAAAAATAAAACGTTTGACTTCAGCCCTAGGCAGGGGACCAGAGGATTCTGGTCATGCTTTGGTGAAAGTTCTTGGCCTTTGCTGACTAGAATTAGGAGATTAAAATGGAAGTGTCCTAAGAGTAAGGACCTAGAACTGGGCCTAACATCTAGTGGTGTTCAATAAACACCAGTTAAACTACTGACTGAATACATTTCTCAAAGAATCAAAAAGAGGTTTGAACCTGCAATAATGGGCCAGACAACAGAGTCTAGACCAAAGGACTCCTGTAAGACTTATCTCCTAAACTAAGGTCTGTATTACCCACTCTATGTGCCCAGCTATATATATATTCTATGCCTACTGAGTCTTCATGTATACTAGATCTTCTGTTCACTTTTTAGCTTGACTGGAGAGTGCATAGCTGCTTGACTTACCAAGTCAGCAGACACAGCAGAAAAAGAGAACTTCAAAAAAGTGCCTTAATCTCCACAGGGTTGGCAGTAAAGGCCCAATGCTCTCTGTGTCGCTGTATATAATCCTAAAGTTTTACTTAAAAGTTTTAAGTAAATGTAAGGTTACTTTTTATAAGAAATACTATTTATAGCCAAAGAAAAATTTCACAAATGAAAACACTGTCATTAGAAGAAACTAATGAGACTGATTAGAGAATGTTTCTGGGTTCCCACAGTGCCATTTTTTTCTGATTATATATTTAATACTTTTCTCTGAGACTTTAAAGACTTTTAAGAAATGAACTAACCAGATTCATTTTCTTTCTAATTTGTGATATTCAAAGACATATTTTTTAGTTCCTACAAGCCCTCACTACAAAAAGTAGGAAACAGGTCTTTAAAATAAACCTATGAGATCCTACCTACTTTAATTCCTTCTCTAGGCCTGAAGAAATTTTAACATAAGATCTCAAACAATTTATTATTCTCCATATTCAAGCTTAGGTACTTTCCACTGACAGCCTGATATTTTATCTGTACAATAGTCCATCATTTTCTCAATGTGCACAGAAGAGATGAACAAAAAAAGTTGATATTTTGTCTAAATGCCCTTCATTTCCCTTTAACAAAGTGGGTGGGGGTAGTAAAAAAAAAAAAAAAGGATTTATAACTTGGGGGTGTCCCCTTCACCCCACTAAAGAAGACATATTATTACCCATTTATAGAAATATAGGCAAAGGCATTTACACCACCAAATGCCCCCAAGGCTCCAGAGCGACCAACTCCTACCCGGGAAGCACTCAATAGACACAAAGATACAGAACTTCAGAGATACCAGATGTGATCCAAAAAGAGCAAAAGAGACAGAGACATGTATTCCTTGTAAAGCATGCCAGCTACCCAGCAGCCCGGGCAGCGGGCACACTCTCAATGCCAAGCAATAACAGAGGGAACCTGCTAGAGTATGTGACCGTATATATGAGTGTTTCTCCCTCACACAGATATACACACACATTCTCTCCTCTCTCGCTCACAAATGCACACTTTCTCTTACATACACATACATAGCCTCTCTTACACGTAGTCTCTTACACAGTCGAACACTCAAACACTCACAGTCTCTCACATGCTCCCTCTCTCATATATACACACAGGGTATCTCGTACATACAGTCCCTTTCACACACACAATCTCTTGCAGTCTCTGTTATGTACAATTTCTCACACCCACCCTCTTTCAGTCTCTCTCACACATAAGATCCTCTCAGTCTCTCAAACAAGATGTTATGTGCACAGACTCTCACACACATTCAGACACATTCTCTCAAATAGTCCCTCTCACACTACGTCTCTTGCAGTCCCTCACACACTCGCACATGCACACAATTTCTCTCATAGTCTCTCACACACGTGTCCTCCCCGCCGTCATGTCCGCCCGGGCTCTGGCCTCTCCCTCGCTCGAGCTCCGCCCCGGCGGCCGGGGGCGGAGCGAGCCGGTGACAGAAGGGGCCGGGCGGGGCGGAGCTGGCGTGGCTGGCGCTTCTGGCGCCCGGGCCGGTGGAGCGGACTCTGGAGGCTCCTGTCAGTGGCGGGTGCCGCGGATCCTAGGGCAGCACTCGGGCGGCAACGCTGTCTCGGGCGGCAACGCTGTCTCGGGCGTCGCGGCTCGGCCCTCCTGCTGCCGTCCAGGGCGGCGGGAGTGGGCGGCGGGATGTGTTCTGCCAGGGAGCTGCTTCGGAGCGGTGGCGGCGGGGAGCTCGACGAGGACGGAGACGCGCCGGCGGAGAGGGCGGCCGCTGGGACCGAGCGGGAGCCGGGGGAGAGCCCGCGGCGGCGGGGGCGGCGGTCGTTGGAGGAGAGCGAGCAGGTGAGCGCGGGGAGGGGCGGCGGCGGCGGGCGCGGCCCGGCCCGGAGTCCGACCCAGAGGCGAAGGGAAATGACCCGGCGGGCGGGCCGCGCCTCGGTCTGCCCCACGTGGGGCGCTTGTTGCCGCGGCTTTCGGGGAAGCCGCCCCCAGGAGCGGTTAGACGGCGCGCCCCGGGCCGGGCGGGGCCGCGGGGTGGCGCGTGTGCGGCGGGAACTGCCGGCCGGAGTCGAGTACCTCTGTGCCTCAGGACGGCATGGCCCCTGCCCCCGTCGAGCAGAAGATTCTCTGGCCGGCGCCAAAGGATATGTGGAAATGCCCTCACTAACGGTCACCTATTTAAAAGCCATCCATGTAAACACTTCTTTTTCAACTTCAATTCCGTATCCCTATGCTGTCTTTTAGGGGACATGCTACTCCCCTCCCGCCCTCCATTTTGCAGTTCTGAGCACACACCCAGACCTGGAGGAGTCAGTAGCGTCTCCGTAAGGTGTGGGTGTATGTCTCTAGATAAGCAGTCAGTGTCTGAAGGCTTGTGTAGGAGCGAGCATTACAATAGATATCTTGACAGGGACTCTCCAAGCAAGTTCTCCACATAATGGAAAAAGATGAGATCTAAACTTCAAGTTAATAGGGTCAGAATCTAGAATCAAGTTTACCAAGGGACGGGGAGGTAGTAGGGAATAGGGAGTTAAGGCTTAAAATGTAGAGTTTTTATTTGGGAAGATGGAAAAGTTTTGGTAATGGACAGTGGTGATGGTAGCACAACGTGGTGAACGTAATTAATAGCAGTGAATTATATATTTGAATGTGGTTAAAGGGGAAATTTTTAGGTTGTGTATATGTTACTAGAAGAAAAAAAAATCCGTGGAACTGTACAGCACAGTGAACCCTAAATTAAACCACGGACTATAGTTAATAGTACAATGATAAAAATATGCTTTTATCAGTTGTAACAAATGTATCACACCAATGCAAGGTGTTAATAATAGGGTGATATATGGGAGTCCTGTATTTTATGCATGATTGTTTTGTAAACCCACAACTTCTCTTTAAAAAATGGGGGAAAAGATGAAAAAGCAAGAAACTGCTTTCGTTTTTTACTAATGGGAAAGAAGTATAAGAGTTCAAGCATGATAAGGGAAAAGAGAAGTTGAGTAATTTTTGAAACATTCTGTATTTAATCTCACTAAAGTGTGGTAATGGGCATTATAACACATCAAATATCTTCGCTATCAGGCAGAAGTTTAATAGAAGAAAATGAAATTGGGGGGGGGGCAGAAGAAATTGAATTACATGTGAAATTAATTTTCAACAGCAAATAACAGTAATTGCACCTTCACAAATGCACCAGATATGTCAGTCTCTCATTAAGAGACTTCATAATCACTTTAAGGGGCAGGAATTCAAATGATTATTTGTTTTTACTGAGGCCTATATTGTTGGGACATCAATTGATACTTGACTCCCTTCATTATCCTTAGTCAGCTCTTCTCATCACATTTCTTAAGCTACAGCTTCATTACTAAATTTATTGATAAAGCATAGTTCGTATTTCAGTGTTACTTAGAAAACACCAATAACTGTTTCACACACAAAATATGCCTTAGGATTAGGTTTGCTTGTGTGTTTTTGTAATTTTTCATCCTTGTGATGATTTAAGAGATGGTAACTAAAGCAACTGATTGGTAGCTGGGAGGTCTTTCTGATTCCCTTCCTGGTAGTTTTCCTTACTTAACTAACTGTACTATGACTCAGTAGCTACAGGGCTTGGTTTCCTTTTACTGTAGTTGCTCAACTGGAAAAGTGAAGAAAACAGCAACAAAAATTCACTTGAGGAGAAAGGGGTGCAGTTGAGCCAAGATTTCCAAAGTAAATTTTCAGATGGTTCTAAGGGAGCATGTAAAATACTTCAATTAAGCTTCTATGGATTTTGCATCATCAAACGCCCTGATCTTACCATATTGTTTATGGTACAAAGAAAAAGAATGAAACATATATGCTAGAAAACAGGTATCACTTTGCATATCATGAAAAGTCATTTTCCTGTACTTTTTTGAAAATGTTATTTTATCATTTTCTATTTTCATGATTATTTATATAATCTAAGCAAGCCTACATCCACCCATGTCTGAAATAAGATGCTTTTCCTCCTTTATAGGCACCAAAGAAATTCTTATCAAGAAACCAAAAATAAGGAAAAACTAGTGCAACCCAACAAGTTTTTGTGATAAATTAGTTCTAAGTAAAATTATCACAAAGACTTGTTTTCTAGCTTTTTCAGGTCTTGCAAATGAAATTTAAAATTTTTATGCATTTACTTGCAATGATGGTAGAAATTAACTTTACAGTTTTAAAGGTATTTGTGGGAGAGGTAAACGAAATTAACTATGAATATATCCCAAGGAGTCATTTTCTTTAGTTTTTTCTTAAGGGGGATTTTTGTTGTTCATTTGTTTATTTATTTTCTTGGTTGTGTCAGGGACACATGGATTTCAAATTACAAATAGATTTTTTTTAAAAATTGGATCATAAGCTGGTTATTTAGAACCTGAAGTGAACTTTTCCTTAGAGACAATATGAACCGAAACAGAACCAAAGCTAATTAGCTAGAATTGAGGCAGAAGCCATCTTCCTGCTGTTCTTTCTGCTTAGCACTCTCACTTGATATTCCAGTGTCTTAGTAGCCTCATGAATGTTGAGAGAGAGTTGTGGCAGCAGCAGAAGCTCCTTTATATCTGGATCGGGACTCGTGGTGTGCTCTTGAACTCATTAGCTCCAGGGGGCACGTAACTTTTGCTGCTCTACCTCTTTCAATGATTTTCTGTACACCTAATTTTTATGTTAAATCCCTTTCTATTTGTTTCCTTTACAGAGTTTTGTTCTTACCTGGTAGTAAGGTTTCTTCCATGGGTTTTTCCACAGGTCAAATGATCCATGCCCTTGCCCCAGCCTGGAAGGTTCTTGCATCAACCTTGACCACCCAAAACCTATCTTTGGCTCATTGTATTTGTAATACCAGGTCAAAGTGTATCTGTATTTTGCTGTTTATGTTGTGTAATACTGAAATACTGGTATTAATATAGATATTTTATTAATAACTAAGATACCGTCAGCATCAATTTTTACAATTTGTCCTTTGATGCTACTCCACACGAGAAAAAGCTGAGGTTTCTTTGACCTTCTGGCCTGAGTAGCGTGATTGGCAAAAAAAGACTTGGTTAAAATCAAGTATCCTAAGAAGGGAAGAGGCAACCCTTGAGGGAATGGATCAAGACCCCTAGATGAAGGAACCTTGTCAGTTTTGGAGTAGGAGCTGGGCCTCTAAGAGAAATGAGCAAAGGATAGAAGCAATCATAAAGGATGCCCAAGGACTGAAGGGATAGGGCATAGCTGTACCGCATGTGTATTGGTAATTGTACATGAGAGATGATCCAAGTATATTCATGACTATGAGTGTCAGAGTGGCTTTATTTAAGAGGGTCTCTGCCCTGCTGCATAGCTGGGAAGCTAAACATCTCCAATCCTGTTATCGTATGTCAGTAATGTGAATAGTATCTGCTTAGATGTGGCACAGTGTGCAGTTCACAACCCAAGTAACCTAAGGTGGTGGTACTAACTTAGAGCATAAGGAGGGACCTGTTATCCTTTGGTTGACATTAACTAACTGTAACTTTAAGGTCTTTCTTTATGATTATAAAAGTAATATATACTTTGAAAAATAAAGAAATATGAAAGGATCTAAAGAAGAAAACAAAAGCATTTGAAATCCTACTCCTTGTAATATTTTGATACCAAATATTTGATGTTATTTAGTCGTATAGCTCTCTCTGTATGTATATACACACATTAACATATTTTTAAAGTAAATAGAACTCAGTATCTTGTTTTATCTACTTTATGTATTGTGTCATTTTCCCTAGCTATTGAAAATTCTTTGTAAAAACTATTTATAGGGCTGCCTAACAGTTCATTTCCCTAACACTATACATTTAAATTGCTTCATATTTTCTTTTATATATAACGCTGTAAAGAAAATCTTTACTCGTAAATCTTTGTCCACAGTTCTACTTTGGAATAGATTCTTAGGTCAATGAGTCAAACTCTTTGAAACCTCTTGAAATATCCTAAAGAACTGCATTTAAGATAGGTTGTATCAATGAATGCTTCTAGCATCAGCATGTAAGAATGCTGATTGGAACCCATCCATGTCAGCATTGAACAGTATGATGTATAGATTAATCTTTGCCAATTTAGCAGACAACATCTTACAACATCTTATTGTTGTAAGACATTGCTAGAGAAGTTTATTAAACCATTTATATATTTACTCG
>JAQZBX010027308.1:0-13332 GCA_029593785.1 Cabassous unicinctus
CTACGCCACTCAGGACAACCCCCAAAGTCCCAAAAAAGCCCCTGTATTTCAACTGCCCCTCCTCTCCCTGCACCAAAAATGTCCAGTGGCCACTGGCTCCACCTCACTGTTACAATTTCTTCCATTGCTTGAATCACAAAATGTCTACAACTGAACACCACCAAGTCCACTCTAGTCCACAGCTCCTTCATCATGCTCCTTGAACACTTAATATTCCACGTATATTTCCTAAGAATAAGGCATTCAAGTATGTAATCACCTTAAGTACAGTTATCAAGTTCAAGAATTTAACATTTATATAAAGCTTTTATTCTTGTATTCCAGTTTTACATAGTCTTAATAATATCATTTTGGACATTCTTTATTCCATCATTAGATACAGTCCAGTATAATATATTGCATTTAGTTTTTATTTTCTCTTTAATCTTTCTTTTTTATTTTAAATTGTGGAAACATATATAAAACATGAACTTTCCCATCTCAACCATTGCAAAGCATATTTTCAGTGATATTAATCACACCACAACAGTGACCTATGCTCACCACTAACCATTACCAGAAAATTTCCATCACCCTAAATAGAAATCTTGTACTCAATATGCATTAACTCTCCATTCATCCTCATCCACATCCTAGTCCCTAGTAACCTATTTTATACTTTCTTAAATGCAAGTTATTATCACTCTTTGGTAGATACCCAGGAATGCAAATGCTATGTCATGTGGTGGATACATAAAGTTTTTTTATGAGACTGCAAAACTGATTTCCCAAATTATTACCAACTCCTTCCTCTTTTGGACCCCTGAAATGGGTCTCCTGTCTGGTGCCACACTCACCAATTGAATGAAACTTGATTAAGGAAAGCAGAGGAGAAATTTTATTCTTTGATCAA
This sequence comes from Cabassous unicinctus, assembly GCA_029593785.1. Taxonomy (NCBI): domain Eukaryota; kingdom Metazoa; phylum Chordata; class Mammalia; order Cingulata; family Chlamyphoridae; genus Cabassous; species Cabassous unicinctus. The sequence goes on from JAQZBX010027308.1 coordinate 893, forward strand.
AGAATGGAAAAAGGATGGCTTCATCTCTGCAAAGTACCCTCTCCCCAAAGGGAAGGTTCTTTTTGAGGACTCAAGGTTAGTAGTGAGGGATTGTTTAGGCAAAAGCAGTGATCTCTTTTTTTGTGTTCAGACCTCTAAGTTTAGGTTATCTGGATATGTATAGTGGTCACTTCTTTGTTCTTAGCACTTCTGCACTTAGGTTGCTTGGAAAAGCATAGAAGTGTCTTTTTCTTCTCAGTACTTCTGCCCCAGGTTACCTGGACATGCGTCAATGTCTCTTTTTTTATATCTAGTACTTCTGCACTCAATTCTTGAAAGCAAGCTTAGCTTAAACAAAATTTTAGGTGGAAAATTTCATGAGCAATTATTTGGGTGACACTTCATTCTGGTACCTATCCGCCCTTTGACTATATACAGCTCCTCATTCTTGAGGAACACTAAAGGAAGGAAGTTAAGCTTCTGTAGCTGCTTCCTGCTGAATGTGGATGTAGTTACAAAGGCCCATTAGAGGAGCAGAATCTTTCCATAGCTACCTTAAAGTATATTTGATTGTTACCAGGCTGAAAGTTGAGTTGTTCATTGCCCTGGGCTATCATTATTTGTAGTTGAATACTTTCTAACCTTTTACTCACAAAGGATATCAAGAATTGCTTCTAGGCGCCCCATTAATGGTAAGAACCAGGTGAAGTTAGGGATTACCTGCCTTACTATATTCCAGATGTCTTTTTCTGATTGTTCTTTCGAGGGGTTGTTAATATTATGTAGCCAAATGACTTGGGCTTATAGCTTCTTTGCATTTAGTTCAATTTGGGTAGAGGTATTTACCCATGTACCGTTGGAGGTATTGGTTTTTACACATACTCCACCCTTCCTCTGCCAGAAGATAGTCTAAGGCAATTTGATTACCCATGACAACATTTACCAGCATACCTATGGAGATTCAAATTTTTTAAAGGGCACTAGCAGTGGTGTTGGTGATCTCTTATACTGTGGTTATTAGATTATATAAGGTGGCTTCATGAGAGGAAAATTCTTCCCAAGGGAATAACATTCCTATGATTAACTGTAATCTAGCTACTGTAATGCCTAGGGCATGTTTTTTTCCAGGTGTGACTGGTGGGCTCACAAACAGAGATATCTATTGTATACTGGCCTCTTATCCAAACATTGTTTTCACATGGGAGCATTGTGCTGGTTTGAGTCTTTAGTGGACCCCAGAAAATCCTGTTCCTAAAGTCAACCCACTCCTGTGCCTGCAAACCTCTTGCAGATGAGACCCCTAGGTTAGTCTACAGTACCCAGGGTTGGCCTCAAACCCTCACTGGAGTCCTAAATAAATAGAGGAGAGGAAAGAGAAAGGGAGGCACCATTTTACCCTGCCTTGTGAGAGAGGACCCCAGGATCACCTGCTGCTGCAGAAACAAAGATAAAACCCTGAGAGGCTGAGAGAGAGAGGCCCCAAAGATTGGAGGCTGGAATCAGAGAAGCACAGAGGCATGGAAAGAGGCCCCCAGAACAAGGCTTGAAGGAGAAGGGAGAGAGGAGCCATGTGCCTGATGACCAACAGTGGCAACATCATGAGGCAGAATCTGTTGATGATGCCTTGATTTGGACATTTTCACAGCCTCAGAACTGTAAGCTTTCACCCTAATAAATTCCTATTGTAAAAGCCAAACCATTTCTGGTATTTTGCATTGGCAGCCTTTAGCAAACTAAGGCAAACATCCTAATGGGCATTTTTAAAATTTTATTCTTAAAGATAATTAGATTACATAAATATTACATAAAAAATGTAGGGGATTCCCATATGCGCCATTCCCTACCCCTCCCACACTTTCCCACATTAACAACATCCTTCATTAGTGTAGTGCATTTGTTACAATTGATGAACACATATTGTAGCATTGCCACTAAGTGTGGATTATAGTTTACCTTACAGTTTAAACTCTCTCCTGCACAATTGTGTAAGTTATGACAAGATATATAATGGCCTATATCCATCATTGCAATGTCATTGAGGACAATTGCAATGTCTCAAAATTGCCCCCGTATTACACCTATTTTTCCCCTCTCCCTCCTCTCAGAACCTCCAATGGCCACTGCCTCCAGATCAATGATAAAAATTCTCTCATTGCTAGAATAACAATAAGTCTATAGTAGAAAAACAGTATTGACTTGGACATTAAAGGTGCCTTTTTCTGCACCTTCAAAGGGCGGAAGAACTCAAGACACAGGTCAAGAAATGCTTATCTGCTTAACTTTGCAGATGGATCTCAGGTCAGCGACTACTTCACAGGTGTATTCATGGGACTGTAGCAGAGAATGTCTTCTCCTTGTCAGTCTAGCTGTTTGACTTGGGAGTGATGTACCTGTGGTTTGATTTCCTGTAACTTAATAGAAGAGTTTTAGTTCAAGACTTTGCTTATTGTGACAGTTTGTGATATCTGGTTGGCACCTTCTTAAGAGTGACCTCTAGGATCACCTCCTGACTCTATTTGAAATCTCTTAACATTATTTTATTTTCCCCCATCCATCTGATTAAGATTCTTCTTCAGTAGCATTGTTGATTAAAATTTAGTATTAATCTCTTGGTGCCAGGAAGTTTTGTTCCTGGAAGTCATGTCTCATGTAGGGGGAATTTAGTGAGTTTATCTGTAGAGTTTGGCTTAGAGAGAGAGACCATACTTCAGCAATAAAAATGGTTTTTCAGGAAGTGACTCTTAGGCATTAATTATAATTAAACTTTGTAAGGTTTTTGATTACAGCTTCAGTAAACTTTAGATAATAGCAGAAATTTCCTAGGTGGGGAGATTTATTGTTCTATGTTTTCATTTTCTAGTCCCTTAAAGGCCTTTATAAATATCTTTTTATTTTATGCCAAGACATTTTGAAATGTATTAAGGTATTACATTAACTCGTACAGAATACTAAGATCTCATTCCTTATTTTAGGAATAAAGCTGAATTAGTTTGTTTATATAGGCTGTCTAGATAGGTTAAGTCAGTGTGCCACAGAAAGTTTAATTTTTGGACAAATAAATCTCTTTTCTTTTTTGGTTCTACACAGTAATGAATGCTTCAAAAATGCAGGCAATATCACCCTCTACTTTGTATCTTGATTTACTTTAGTTTTAATTAGTCTCATTCTAATTCCTTATTCTAATATTTTTATTTGAGGTCTGATTTTCTCTTCAGTTTCTTCAACAGTGGCTGTATTGAGTCATCTTTTTAGAATTAATGCTGCTTCTTCAGCACCTCCAGAGCTAAAGGACTTCAACTCTGAGTCTCAGGTGTCACACAGACATCCAAAGTTCCAGGAAGCTACTAGATTATACATAAAGAGCAAAATATTTTAGAATTTAGAAATAACAACTAATGCTCGGAAACATGTGATTGCTGCAAGAGCTTAAAATCTAGGCTCTAAATTCTTTATGAGCATTTTCTAAATCAAACTGTTTTCAGAAATAAAAACATTTGAGAATTAACTTATATTGAGGTTTTAATCACAGACCATAGCAGAAGTTTTTCTTGTTTCTCCTTGACATTTTCACTAGGGTTATGTTATTTAACAGATAGAATATACTTTGCCTTGCTTTTCTTTTTAAGTCCTTTTTTGTTGCATAAGCACTTTAGAGAAGCATTTAAGCAAAACAATATGAATGATAAGGAAAGTTGGTTGTTTCTGTGACATATAACATCTTTAAATAACTAAAACCATGATTAACAATATTAAATTGTTGTTTAATATTATGCAGATCAGCATCAGGACATAACATGGACAGTGAAAACATTGTTAAGTCCCTAGGAATTTTATACAATCTTTAAATCTTTATATGAATATTCTACTCATACAAATTTGATTAACAGAAGGTTAGAAAATCCCTTTTAATTTTTATATACTTTCTAAACACTTTTCACTCAACTTATATCAAATTAATTTAAGTATTTTTAGTATTTCACTTTTTACAAGGTGAAAGAATAAATCTTATACAATAGTTTGAAATAAAAAGATATTCTTCAGGGTTTGATTTTGAGAAAGCAAAATGTTAAAAGTTGTTATGTTTGAACATTATGTTCTTATAAAAATAAGAACACTTGTTTTTCTTAAACAACCAAGGAGATGATAAAGTTAATATAATGTACAAGAAGCTATTTTGATAAAACAGACTTTCTGATTTGTATACTGATTATTCAGAAGAAAAATTATAACTTTTTATTAAAACAGCTTAATGATTTAAGAAATTTTGTCACTTTTAACAGAGAGAGAAAAAAATTTCAGTTTTTCATCAGTACACTATTTGATACTAAGGCACTTACTAATTTTACAGATAGACCCATCAAATCTTACCCAACTTGGACCACAAAAATTCCTTTTCTGTGAACTTTCTGCATTCTATATTCATTCAGGTTTTGCTCCACACTTTCATTTTTCTTGATGACCAGTCATTTTATCTTATAAAATTAATTTCATTTTCCTTAATAAAAACATGTTCTAAATACTTTTCATACTTAAGTTACCAAAATGATCCTGAAAACTATTTCTAAATGTCTTATAGCATACAATTACTACCAAAAATAAACAAACTTGTCAGAATAATGACTCAATTTGGTTAAATGCAAACAAAATTTTTCTTCATTTTAAATATTTAGTAGTGTGCAATACTTGATAGCTCATAATGGATGGTTTTCAGAAATATGTTTCTTTAGTTTATCATTTTATTAGTATTTCAGTGATATATATTATGAAACATTTACAAGGACACATTTCTGAATCAGTTTACTGGAGGCAAATTAAAGGAGGGCATGGTTGCACTCAGGGCTAAGCCATGCTTTAATTGCAGGCTTACAAAAGTAGCCAGCATTTTTATTTCTTCTTCTTCTTCTTCTCTTTTTCTTTTATAGAGTTGTTCAGTTCAAACGTTACTAAACTTTGATCATCATGTTATGGGAAAGACTGCCAGAACACTACTGACCCCAGGGAAAAATCAAGCCTTCTAGCCTCTAAACCATGAGTCAATTAATTCCTGTTGTTATGCCAACCCACTGTGCAGTAGTTATCATAGCAAACGGGAAAGAATAAATGGCCAATAGTGAATAATCTAGACTGTGATATCTTTACCTATCTGCTGGCTATATTAGGCTGCTTCAGATTTAGAGGTATCAATCTCCAGCATCCATGAGAAAGCCCTATACCTCCCCTCTTGTCCAAATAAAAGCAGTAGCCCAGGACCCATACTTCTTCCTTGAGGCCCTCCTATAACTCTCACAGGAGCCTAGGTTATAGAGAAATATTTAAGAATAAGTATAGAAGATCTCATTGGAATAGGGCAGTTCTCTTAAAAAACAATGGAGGAAGGACAAAAAGCTGTCTGAGGGAGCGATTTGGGAGTCTGCTGTGTATCATCTAAGAGGGAGAGGGCAGAGAGACAAAGAAGCCAAAGAGAAAACCATGAATTACTATGCCTGGTGGGCAGTAATGACTTGCATCCCCCATCTTCAAGGCAAGCAGCCTGGGTAAAATCCATGGCTCAATGGAGCCAACTGAGAGAGGAATGGACATCTACCTCCCTGGGAGAAGGGAAGGTGCTGTGGGGGGTGGAGGGCTGTTTCTCTTCAGTGAGCTTGACCAGTGGAGCATTCTTTGAATCTTGGCTCTGGCTGGACAAGAATCACCAGTGAGCGGAGGTTTAAACAGACACCTCAGTGGAAAAGTGTGCCAAAGCATGCCATTTGCTGGCAGTCCAGGAAATTGCAAGAAGTAAAAAATGCTTTTTGGAGTCTCTCATGTCCAGTCACTATTGAATATGGTCTATGCCCCATTAGTGGATCACTGGCCCCATTCTGATAACTTAAACTGGGCTATCTTAAAGATATAGAATAAGTTGAACCAAAAATTTGAAAAGTGCCATGAAACAAAAGCACCAAGCAAGAGAGAGGAATTGACTGCCACAGTAAATTCAACAGCATAATTAGATGCCTAGACATCAGCAAAAAATTTCAAGCAATATTAAGAAACAGAAAGATATAGCCCAGCCTAAGGAACAAAACAAAACAAAACAAAAAAATCCAACAAGACACAGGATTTCAGACAACTAATTCATGATGTTCACACAAATCTCCTAAATCAGTTCAAGAACTAGAAGGAAAATGTGGCTAAAGAGATAAAGGATAATAAGAAGACACTGGGTGAACATAAATAACAATTAGAAAGACTGCAAAGAAAAGTAACAGAGCTTATGAAAGACACAATGGATGAGATAAAAAATATAATAGAGGCATATTAACAGCTGATTTGAATTAGTGGAGAACAGAATCAGTAAATTGGAAGGCAGAACAACTAAACTTGAAAAGACAGGAGAACAGAAAGAGAAAAGAATGGAAAAAAATGGAACAAGGTCTCAGGGAATTGAATGACAATGCAAAATGCATAAACATACATGTTATAGATGTCCCAGTAGCAAAAGGAAATGGAAAAGGGGCAGAAAAAATATTTGAGGAAATAATAGTAGAAATTTTCTCAACGCTTAGGAAAGACATAAATGTCAATATCAAGGACAACACACCCCAATCACAATAAATCTGAATAGATGCACTCTGAGACACTACTATTCAGAATATCAAATGCCAGAGATAAAGAAAGGATTTTGAATGCAACCAGAGAAAAGCAAAGCATCACAGGGAAGCTCAATAAGACTAAGTACTAATCTAACATCAGAAATCATGGAGGCAAGAAGGCAGTGGTATAATGCATATGAGGTTTTGAAAGAGAAAAACTGCCAGTGAAGAATTCTTTATCCAGCAAAACTGTCCTTCAGAAATGATTGTAGGAAGTAGATGTGGCTCAAGTGGTTGAGTGCCTGCCTCCCACATGGGAGGTCCTGAGTTTGGTTCCTGGTGCCTCCTGAAAAAACAAAAAGCAAACAATAAGCAAAACAGATGAAAAAACCAACTCAGGGAAGCTGATGTGACTCAGTGGTTGAGTGCCGTCTTCCCACTTACAAGGTCCTTGGGTCAATCCCCAGTACCTCAAAAAAAAAAAAGTGAGGGTATTTTAAAGACTTCACAGATGAACAAAAATGAGAGTCTGTCACCAAGAGAATGGACTTACAAGAGATGGAAAAGGGTGTACTACAGCCTGAAAGGAAAAGCCACAAGTAAGAGACATGGAGAAGAGTGTAGAAATGAAGATTATTAGTAAGGGTAACTAAAAGTGTAAAAAGATAGATAATAGTAAACTATGACAACAGACAGCCAAAGGATACATTGGATGAAGGAAGTAATGACTTACAGTAATAACATTGAAAATTAATGGATTGAACTCTCCAATCAAAAGACTGATGAAACAGATAAAAAATTATAAGTCATCTATATGCTGTCTACAAGAGACTGATGCTAGATGCAAGGACACAATCAGGTTGAAAGTGAAAGGTTGGAAAAAGATATTCCATGCAAAAAGTAACCAAAAAGAGATATGGAGTAGCAATACTAATATTGGACAAAATAGATTTTAAGTGCAAAACTGTTATGAGAGATGAAGAAAGTCATTATATATTAATAAAAGGGGCAATTTGCCAAAAAGAAATAACTATATCAATTATTTATGCACCTTATCAGGGTGCCTCAAAATGCATGAGACACATATTAGCAAAACTGAAGGCAGAAATAAATGTCCCTACAAAAATAATTAGAGACTTCAATGCATTATTCTCAGCATTGGAAAGAACATCTGGACAGGGGAAAAATAAGGAAACAGAGAGCCTGAATAATATGATAAATGAACTAGAACTAACAGATATTTATAAGCATTACACTCCAACAGCAGGATATACATTCTACTCAAGTGCTCATGGACCCTTCTCAAGGATAGATCATATGTTGGGTAAAAAAAGACCAATAAATTTAAAAATATTGAAAGTATACAAAGAACATTCTCTGATCATAATAGAATGAAGCTGGAAATCAACAACAAGCAGGAAAAGGAAAAATTCCCAAATATATAGAGATTAAACAACACACTCAATAATCAGTGGGTCAAAGAAGAAATTGCAAGAGAAATCAGTAAGTATGTCAAAACAAATGAAAATGAAAACACAACATATCAAAACTTATGAGAAGAGACTCTGGAAAGATGATGAACAAGAAAGACACAAGACTCTCTTCTCTCCCAGAAAAATAATTAGAGAAAAAGCAGAAAAAGCCTGGAAAATAGTCTTCTAAGGTTTAGAACAGAAGGGGAAGGCTGGACACCACCCAAAGGAGAGGCAGGAAAAGGAAAAGAATTGTGATGGCAAAACTGTGAGTTAAAAGCTGCAGCTGCAAATGCCAGCACCCTCACCCACGTTCTAGACAATTTTGAATTCTTAAGCCTCAGGAGGTGGTGGCTACATTCAAAAGGGGTCCCAGGGATCCACCTCAATAGTAAAAGACTAGAGAGAGGGACACAGCCTAAGGCTGATTCAGTTTTTGACCCACAAATTTGGTCTACTGTGTCCCATGAGTCCTCCAGGTGTGGTGGGGCCATGCCATTGTTTTCCTTGGAAGCAAGCAAGGGACTAAAGAGATTTGACATGCTCAAAAGTTGGAGAACTGCTTCTGAGAAAGTTTGAATTACCAGGATCTTAGCCTAAAAGCAGGAACCTCTGTCACATTGATTCAGTCTGTTGCAAGCAAACACACTCCGACCAGGCATTGAACTGAGGGCTGCCAAAGAGCACCATCTGTTGGCATACCAAAGAAGAGCAAATGAGGAAATTAAAAGTAAATAAGTAAGAGAGGCTTTTTCCAGCCTTTCCAGCCTCCCTCCCCAAAGCCCTAGGAAGCAGGTCTGCAATGCATTACTGGGTCCAGGGCCTAGATTTGAGCAACTAACAGGGACAGCCCTGAAGATCCAGAGGGGGTTGAAACAAGAATCAAAGAACAGCAGTAATACACAGCCTCCCAACACGAAAACCCAGGAAAGCAAGAGAAATCAAGCCTCTAAGTAAACTCACCACCCTAATTAGATGGCTAGACATAAGCAAAAAATTACAAGCCATACTAAGAAAATAGAAGAAGTGGCCCAAGAAAAGGAAAATATCAAAGCTCCAGAAGAGACACAGGATTTGAGAAAACTAATCAATGAGATGCTCACAAATTTCCAAAATCAGATTAATAAGTTGAAAGACAATATGACTAAAGAGATAAAGAACATCAAGAACACAATGAAAGAGCACAAAGAAGGATTTGAAAACCTGAATAAAATAGTAACAGAGCTCTTGGAATTGAAAGATACGGTAGGCAAAATAAAAAAAAAAACCAACAAAAACAACACTTTAGAGGCATACAACAGCAGACTCAAAATGATAGAATTAAGAATAAGTGATACCGAAGACAGAACAGCTGAAATTGAAGAAAGAAAAGAATGGAAAAAATAAGCAGGGGCTCAGGGAGTTGAATGATAATATGATTTTGCAACAACATATTTGTTATGGGACTTCCAGAGGGAGAAGAAAAGGGAAAGGGGGAAGAAAGAATATTTGAGTAAATTTTCAGTAATAGCTGAAAATTTCCCAACTCTCACTAAAGAAATGAACTTCTGTGTCTAAGAAATGCAGCAGACCCCAATCAGAATAAATCAGAATAGACCTACTCCAAAGCACATACTACTAAGAATGTCAAACATCAAAGATAAAGAGACACTTCTGAGAGCAGTGAGGGATGCCCAGTAAGATTTAGTGTTGATTTCTCATTAGAAACCATGAATTGAGAAGACAGTGGTGTGATACAATTAGGATACTGAAAGAGAAAAACTGCCAGTTGAGAATTCTTTATCAGGCAAAATCATCCTTCAAATATGAAGGTGAGTTTAAAACATTCACAAACAAACAGAAACTAGGAGAGTTTGTAAAAAAGAATCCACCTTTGCAGGAAATATTAAAGGAAGCCTTACAGCCTGAAAGGAAAAGACAGGGGAGAGAGGTTTAGGGGATAGTATAGAAAAAAGAATAACAAAAAGAGTAAACAAAAGAGTAAAAAGACAGACAAAAATAAGATATGACATATAAAAACTAAAGAATAAATTGGTGGAAGTGAAAAATGCATTTATAGCAATATCATTGAATATGAATGGGTTAAACTCCTCAATCTAAATATATAGTAATATAGTATCAGTAAATATATTGAGACAAATGAAAATGAGAACACAATTTATCAAAACTTATGGGATTGGAGGCAGATGTGGCTCAGGAGACTGGGCTCCTGCTCCCACATGGGAGGTCACTGGTTCTGATCCCTGTGCCTCTTAAAGAAGACAGCAAGCTGGTGCAATGGGCAGGCACAGCAAGCACACAAGAGACACAAGAAAGAAAAACATAATGAGAGACACAACAAAAAGCAGAGAGCAGAGGTTTCTGGTGCCTCTTAAAGAAGACAGCAAGCTGACACGACAGGCAGGTGTGGTGAGCTGATGCAGCAAGATGACGCAACAAGAGATGTGGGGAGGAAAAAACATAATGAAAGACACAAGGTGGGGAGCAGAGGTGGCTCAAGTGATTAGGCACCTCCCTTCTACATCAGAAGTCCTGGGATTGGCTCCCAGTTCCTTGTAAAGATATGAGGAAGATGAACAGATGCAGTAAGTGTAAACATCAAAGGAGTGGGGAGAAATGAATGAATGAATGAATGAATAAATAAATAAATAATTAAAATAAATCTTTTAAAAAACCTTATGAGATAGGGGAGTAGATGTGGCTCAAACAGATGAGCACCCACCTCCCACATGGGAGGTCCTGGGTTCAGTTCCTGGTGGCTCCTAATGAAAAAAAAATCGAGCAGACAATGAGCAAAAATCAATGAGCAGACAATGAGCATGAACAATGAGGAAACAATGAGCAAAAACAACAAGCAAAACAGAAAAGGGAGCCACCTTGGGGAGGGGGAATGGAATTAATTGGATACAACAAAGGCAGTCCTGAGAGGGAAATTTATAGCCTTTAATGCCTATATAAAAAAAAGAAGAAAGAGCTACAATCAATCATTTAACTGAACAACTGGAAAACGTAGATAAAGTACAGCAAACCATTCCCATAGCAAATAGAAGGAAAGAAATAAAGGTTAGAGGAGAAATAAATGAAATTGAGAACAACAACAACAACAAAAACAATAGAGCTAATCAACAAAGCCAAAAGCTGGTTCTTTGAGAAGATCAATAAAATGGACAAATTCCTAGCTATACTAACAAAGAAAAAAAGAGAGAAGCTGCAAATAAATAAAATCAGAAATGAAAGGGGTGAAGTTACAATTGACCCCACAGAAATAGAAAGGATCATAAGAGGATATTGAAAGAAACTGCATGCCAACAAACTAGACAACCTAGATGAAATGGACAAATTCCTAGAAATGCACACACAACTTACACTGATGCTGCAAGAAATATAAGAACTTAACAAACTAATCACATTTCAAGAGATTGAATCAGTCATCAAAAATCTCCCAAGAAAGAAAAGTCCAAAACCAGATGCCTTCACAGGTAAATTCTACCAAACATTCTGGAAAGAACTAACACCAATCCTGTTTAAACTCTTCCCAAAAATTGAAGAAGAGGGAAAATTACTCAACATATTTTATGAAGCCAACATCACCCTAATACCAAAGCCAGAAAAAGACTCTAGAAGAAAAGAAAATTACAGACTAATCTTTCTAATGAACATAAATGAAAAATTCTCAACAAAATACATGCAAATCAAATCCAACAGCATATCAAAAGACTTACATATCATGATCAAGTGGGATTTATTCCTAGTATGCAAGGCTGATGCAACATAAAATCAATCAATGCAATACATCACAGTAACAAATTGAAGGAAAAACATACACGATCATCTCAGTCGATGCAGAAAAGGCATTTGACAAAATCCAGCATTCTTTCTTGATAAAAACACTTCAAAAGATAGGAACAGAAGGAAAATTTCCCAATATGATATCAGACATATATGAAAAATCCATAGTCAATACCATACCTAATAGGGAAGCTTTCCCTCTAAGATCGGGAACAAAACAAGGATGCCCACTGTTACCATTGTTATTCAATATTGTACTAGAAGTTCTAGCTAGAACAATTAGGCAAGAAAAAAAAAAATAAATAAAAGGCATCCAAAAAGGAAAAGAGGAAATAAATTCTCACTATTTACAGGGCATATGATCCCATACTTAGAAAATTCTGAAATTTATGACAAAGCTACTTGAGTTAATAAATGAGTTCAGCAAAGTGGCAGGATACAAGGTCAACACACAAAAGTCAGTAATGTTTCTATACACTAGTATTGAACAACCTGAGGAGGATATCAGGTAAAAAATACCATTTACAATAGCAACAAAAAGACTCAAATTCCTAGGACTCAATTTAACCAAAGAAGTACTGGACCTATATGCAGAAAACTATAAAACTATTTAAAAAATCAGTGA
>JAQZBX010027309.1:0-12580 GCA_029593785.1 Cabassous unicinctus
CTCAGGCCGGCGTGCCCTCACAAGGAGGCCTCCGGACGCGAACCCGGGCCTCCCATATGGTAAACGGGGGCTCTATCCACTGAGCCACACCCGCTTCCCAAGGTATTTTTGAATAGATAAAGTACTTGTTTTAATCTTGTATATTCCTGCACATGAGATACAGCACTTATTAGTCCCTGGGTGTCTGAATGAAGCATGCCCCAGGAACTTGGAAATAAGGGAACTGAGTATTTTCTGAGCTTTAAACTGTAGTCGGCACAGAAAAAAGCATGTATATATACACAAACTCATTTTAAACTAAAATATGTCTCCTTTACGGGCAAAATGTGATGCAGTCTGAATTAAAATAAAGAGCATTTCCATTAGTAAGTAGGCAAGTCATCCTTGGAAGCATAAGAAGAAGGACTCAGGGCCAGATGTTGGCAGTGCCTACCTTGTTTATCTGTACATATGCAACATATGGAGAGAGCCCCAGCCAGAGACAAGTCAAGTCTGTCTGTAGTTCAAGACAGCAGGTTCACTAACCTGGAACCTTAACCATTCAGTTTATCAAGCTAATTTGCATTAAATAAAAAAAAATTCCCTGTCTCCCAAATTACTTTCTGATTATTACTATTTGGCTTTCAGAATGGATATATAGACAGAAAATGTGCTAGCTATAGGAACATAAGTTATAATCATATCTGTGATGGTTATTTCTCATAAGATTGGCAAATCTGATAGATCGTCTCCAATGTGTACCATTTATCAGTTTTCTGAGGGACTAAATTCTGAGGACAAGATAACAGACATGGCACATGAACTAGCATAATAAATGTTACCCCGATAAACCTGTAGGGAGGCCGTCTTTTGACCATTGTGGCCAGCATCTTTCTCCTCCAACTTGGCATTGTAGCCAAACATGAGAAAGCTTTTTCCACATGAGAATTTTGGCATTTTACACCTTTTCAGTTGCTTGTTTTTCTAAGTGGTGAAACACACAAGGATAAATGATAGACTGATGTCATGGCTAATTCAAGGTAATTCAAAATACTGTCAGATTTATGTATTAAATCCTGAACCTAACTAAAAAAAGCAATAACCTTCTAGCACTGTGTGGTTCTTTGGTCGCCATGCTACCATCTCATTGTCATTCTGCTTTGTGGTTTAGTTAGAGTCATTGATTGGTTTCAGGTGTGGCAAGTGGCTGTATATTCTTTGTTAAATATAGTTAAAATTATGTACTACACTACTGAGGTAGCCTTCCTACTAGAATCAGTCCTTTGTTTAGTCCTGGTTATTACAGCATCCAGATATATGTTTTTAAAAACAGTCCATTGATCATTGTTAATTGAAGTAATTTATTCTTTCTATTTCCTTAATTGGATTGATCTGCTTTTTCCTTAAGTAATACACAAAGGTATTTTTTTTCAGGAATTGTGCTTTTTCTCCCAGGAAATATGAAAAGGATATATTCTGTGAAGTTAAATCCCAGTGTAAGCTGATGATGTGGTTGGTTTTATTTTGTTTTGTTTTCCTCCATCAGGTTTGCCTGTCTGTCCTGAGCTGGTGAGGGAGCACATCCCTAAAACCAAGGATGTGGGACACTTTTTATCTGTCACTGGGACAGTGATTCGAACAAGTCTGGTGAAGGTCCTGGAGTTTGAGCGGGATTACATGTGTAGCAAATGCAAGCACGTATTTGCGGTCAAGGCTGACTTTGAGCAGTATTACACCTTCTGCCGACCTTCCTCATGTCCCAACTTGGAGAGCTGTGACTCCTCAAAATTCACTTGCCTCTCCAGCTTGTCTTCGTCTCCAACCAGGTGTAGAGATTATCAGGAAATCAAAATCCAGGAGCAGGTAAATGACCAAATAATTAAGAAAATAAGATAAATTTGAAGAAGCAAAGTCATTTTCAGCTATGGGTAAATTGTTAGGATTGGGGGACACATAATGGATTACAAATGAAATGGTATCAAAACTTTATGGAACTATGTGATTATTCCAAATACCATTGATTGTACGCTTTGGATCAATTGTATGCTTTATTAATATGTATCAATAAAATTGATTTGTTAAAAAAAAACTTTGAGGAAGGTCAAGCTTGAAACTGTTGTATATATATCAGAATGTAGTCTTTAGAAGCTATGAAATAGTCTTTATATATTTATTTTTATATATACAGAGAGAGAGAGTGCATACACACATGCATTGACAAGGAGGTTGTGGAATGACTTAATAATCATATTAAAATTAAAGATATGATTATTTAAGAAGTCCAGACTAGCCATTCTTTTTTTTTTTAAATTCGCTGCGTGTCTTCTCTGTGTCTGCTTATCTCCCCCTTGCTGTGAGGTCTTGCTGCATCAGCCCACTGCACTGCTCAGGCCGGCGTGGCCTCACAAGGAGGCCTCAGGACGCGAACCCGGGCCTCCCATATGGTAAACGGGTGCTCTATCCATTGCGCCACACCCGCTTCCTGCCGTGAGGTTGCTGCATCAGCCCACCGCACCGCTCAGGCACCGCTCAGGCCGGCCTGCCCTCACAAGGAGGCCTCCAGATGCGAACCCGGGCCTCCCATATGGTAAATGGGGGCTCTATCCACTGAGCCACACCCGCTTCCCAGACTAGCCATTCTTAACTAAGGGATAGGAGAAAATGAAGTGGGTGTAACTGAAGGTTAAACATTACAGTGGGCAGGATTGGGGGTTTTGGTTCCTTATTTATTTATTTATTTATTTATTTAATTTTTTAATTTTTTATTTTTTGGCTCCTTTTTATTTGCTGTGTCAAATGAGGTATACATAAACATTCTTTAATGAGTGAGGATGAGTGTGATTTTCCTTTGCTTACATCATAAATACAAAGGTTTATTCTCTTATTTAAAATAAGTAGGAAATAAGCAGTCCAAGACTAGAATGGAGGCTCCTCAGTTTCCAGGACTTGGGCTCCTTGTCTTTCTGCTCCACCATTCTCAACGCTTGGCTTCTATTCTTATGGTTGTCTCTGGTCAGGATGGTGGCTGCAACTCTGTCACATCTGTGTTCTAGTCAGAGCAGAGAGCAGGTTGTGGCAAGAGGGCGTGCCACCCAACCAAGTGTCCATGTAAGCAGTCTCCCTGGAAGTCCCTTGTAACATGACTGCTTACCTCTCATTGTCAGCACTTAGTATGTGATCACATCTAAATGCAGGGGAGCCTAGAAAGTGTAGTCTTTTTGCTGGGCACATTTCTACTTTGGAAAAAAGAGGCTTCTGTTACATTAAGGAATAACCAAGGAAACTGAGTAATTTGCCCAGGTCTTATGATTAGGAATCAGGAAAGAGAAATCACTCTTTTGTAGGTAGGAAACTTCATTACCATGTTTAGTAGTTAGAGCGTTTTTTTTTAACAGTCCACAAGGTAGGTTATATATGGAGATATTTTTCATATTGGTGCTTTTATTTTACTCTAGTTTTAGTGACTCTTAAACTGATAATAGTCATAAATTTTAAAAAATTCCATAAATCCCTATTATTATTAAATTAGATAATGCCAGAGACACAGAAACTAATTTCAAGAACTGCTAAGCTTCTGAATATTTAATCAGAATGTATTGGGAAGCAGATGTGGCTTAAGCTGTTGAGTACCTGCATGGGAGATTCCAGGTTCGGTTCCAGTGCCTCCTGAAAAAAAACAAAACAAATGAAAAAACCAAATCAGGAAAGCTGATGTGGCTCAGTGGTTGAGCACTGGCTTCCCACATATGAAGTCCCGGGTTCAATCCCCAGCTCTCAGTACCTCAAAAAAAAAAGTATTTAAGCAAACTCAGTATCCATTTTCTTTTTCTTGCTAGGTTCAAAGGCTATCTGTTGGAAGTATTCCACGATCTATGAAAGTTATCCTGGAAGATGACTTAGTAGACAGTTGCAAATCTGGTAAGAATGAACTTTTATTACTTGTATTGGAGGTCCTTAAATAAGGTTGGAAAGAGCCACTTTCTGTTTTCCCAAGATTACAGGCTTAATTGCTGATGTTAAGAACATAGACTGGGGAAAGCAGATGTGGCTCAAGCAATTGAGCTCCTGCCTACCACATGGGAGGTCCCGTGTTCGGTTGCCGGTGCCTCCTGGAGAAGAGGAGCAAGACAGTGAGCTGGCATGACGGGCAGGTTTTGGCGAGGTAGCACAACAAGATGATGCAACAAGGATACAGAAAAGAGGAAAGACAATAAGAGGCACAACAAAACAGGGAGCTGAGGTCGCTCAGGCGATTGAGCGCCCTTCTCCCATGTGGGAGGTCCCAGGTTTGGTTCCCAATGCCTCCTAAGGAGAAGACAGGCAGACACAGAGATGCACAATGAATGGACACAGAGAACAGACAGCAAACACAAATAACGGGGGGCGGGGGGGGGAGGATAATAAAAAAATAAATCTTAAAAAGAAAAACAACATAGACTGGCATGAAGGAAGAGAGACAGGTATGCTTGATCCCTTATTCCACACACCAGTTCTCCCCCATTGGATGAAGCTAAAGTGCTTCATTCTTCAAATTCCATCATTTCTCTTAAAGCTGGGCTTCTTCAAATGCCTCATTTATGTTTATGAATATTTACTGAGCTGACATTTCATTAAAATGATGAGGCAAGCACTCCATGGAAACAAAGAGAATAGTTCAGTACCTAGAGCCAAGAAAAATTCTTTATTAAAAGACATCCCCTCTTCCAAAAAGGAATCAGCAGTCCATAGTTTGAAAATTATGTCAAATATCTTAATGATTGAAGTTGTCTAAATAGACAACTTATCTAAGGAGATAACAGTTTTGATCATGGATCACCTGCTAAATGGACAAGGATTTATTAAAGTACCTGGTCATATAGGACTCTCTATTTTAAACAAAATCTGTAGTATCAAGTCAATGTTGGCATGAGTTCAGCCTGAACATGAAAATACCCTTTGATAGAGAATAAAATGTTTTCAGGCAGTGCATCTGAACTAGATTCCTTTTGCACTGGAAAAAAAAATCTTAAGCTATGTTTTTTCCCATATATTAACAATAATAAAGATTGGATGGAAGCAGTCTGTCAACATCTATTTTTAAAATTTATCCTTGGCTATAAGCCTCATGGTAATCAAAAGACATTCTTGAGGGAAGTGGATGTGGCTCAAGCAATTGGGTTCCCATCTACCATTTGGAGGGTCTCCGGTTTGGTTCCTGGGGCCTCCTGATGAAAGCGAGCTGGCCCGCGCGGAGAGCTGACAACAAAAAGACACAGGAGAGACAGTGAGAGACACAGCAAACCAGGGAGCTAAGGTGGCTCAAGCAATTGAGTGCCTCTCTCTCGTGTCAGAAGGTCCCGGGATCGGTTCCCGTGCCTCCTAAAGAGAATATGAGAAGAGAAGACTAGCAGACACAGGATAACGTGCAGCGAATGGACACAGAGAGCAGACAGTGAGCACAAGCAGGGGAGGGGGCAATAAATAAATCTTAAAAAAAAAAAAAAAAGACATACTTGACATTATCCTTGCCCATGAGGAATTTCCAGTCTATTAGGACCCCAGTCTGACATGTGCAGAGCAGTAAAGTTGGAGGTTGGGTGCTGTTAACTGTCAGTGCAGCAGGAGATTAGAGATGGCTTCACTAGGGCTGGCTGCAGTAGTTAATGCAGCTGCAGAAGAGAGAAGGGCACGAAGAGACTGGATTGGATAAAAGTAAGACTGAGCTTTCTAAATATCACATTGTTTATAATATTTACTATAAGCTGTAGCATTGCTTATAGTAAAGAAGCATTTACTATAGAAAATACATTAGTTTTAAATATATATCTATTGCCTTGGACTATCATATGTACCTCCCAGTTCTGATGATTATATGAATCTGCTATTCAATAAATATTTGAGTAAATGAAAACATGTATATATGGAAGGGTTTTGAAAAGAACTAGTTGGGGAAGCAGATGTGACTCAAATGGTTGGGCTCCCGTTTACCATATGGGAGGCCCCAGGTGCAATTCTCGGGGCTTCCTTGTGAAGGCAAGCCAGCCTGTGTGGCACGGTGAGCTGGTGCAGCAAGATGATGCAACAAAGGGAGACAAGCAGACACAGAAAAACACATAGCAAATGGACACAGTGAGCACAAGCAGCAAGGGGGGGGATAAATAAATAAATAAAATCTTTAAAAAAAAAAAAAAAGAAAAGTGCTCTACAAATGTAAGGTAGTATAATATTAGCTAATATTTATTGAGTACCTGTTACATTCTAGATAGTGCACTAAGTAATTTATATACATTATCTGAACTTATCCTTAACTATAGACCTATGGTGCAGATATTATTATTCCCCCTTTTTAGATCAAGAAACAGACTCAGAAAGTTAGGTAACTTGCCTGAGGTCTCATAGCCAATGGATGGTGGAGCTGGGATTTGAACCAGTTAAAATCAGTGAACCCAGTTAGTGCTCTTGACCAGTCATCAATACTCTGCATTTCCACATTATCATTGCTTGTACAGTAAGATTAATAGTAGTTGATGCTATAACTAAAAGTTAAGTTCCTCCTGTGACTGATTTAGAAACAACCTAAATATAACCCATTAAAAATGACCGTAGTGGAGGACTGTTCTGAGTGCTCATATAAAGCTGCTTCAGTCATTTTCAGCTAAAAAAAACTGGGGACAGACAATGTAGGAGATGATCATTACCCCTGATTTGGTTTGGCAACCATCCAAGCAGTGGTTTAGAAAGGATTTTGAAAACATGTATAAAGTACCTGTTTAACATGTTGGTCAACATTTAGTTTGAGGGGAGCAGATGTAGCTCAAGTGGTTGAGCACCTGCTTTACATGTATGAGGTCCCAGGTTCAATCCCCGGTACCTCCTAAAAAACAAACAAAAAACCCAACTCTCATTGGGGAGCGGATGTGGCCCAGTGGTTGAGTGCCTGCTTCCCATGTACAAGGTCCTGGGTTCAATTCCCCTGTACCTCCTTTAAAAAAAAAAGAAGCATTTAGTTTGAAGTTGTCTTTGCCTATAAATATGCTTTCTAGTCTGTGAATTGGTACCACCAGTTCATGCATTTAGCATTTTATTCAGAAAGCTCTGCATATTACACATTACACATTGAAATTTAGAGTAAAAGAATTTTGCATCAGCAATACCATGATTGACACAAAGGCTTGGAAATGAAGAATTGTCTTAGTTCAGGGACAGTGTCTGTTGTGTAAATTATATAAGTACCAGGCTTGGGTTTGGGGCATGTCCAACATCCTGTGTTCAACTAGATTGAAATTCTGGGGACAAAATTATGGGTTTATTTTTACCATCTTTTCTCCAGCACCAAAATATTGAATGCCAAACAGTCATATATACTTGTTAACTATACATTGGCATTGTATGTAATAGGCACAGATGTCAATATTTGGAGAATGTGCCTACAAACTGCCCAGGGCTCTTAGGAAAAACCTATAAAAGTTAACATTCTGCTCACCAGGAAGGGGAGAGTTACCCCAGATGGGAAGGAACAAACCAAGAAGGAACTGGCAGGGTTGTTGGTATTTTGTCCTTTAATAGTTTATGGCAAGGAGCTTGGAAGTAGAACAGGTATTCATTCCTAGTTCATTCATTCAAAAAATAAAGGCAGTGAGTAAAATATTAACAAAATTGACTTAAGCTTTTAGCTGTGCAGATACAAGTGCCTGTTTAAAAAAAAAAAAGTCTGTAGTGTTCTTTTGCTCCCATATTGTTTTCTGGATGAGTGTACACCACTCTAAACTCTCTGGTGGGCAGGTAGTCGTTGATTTGTGGTTTCTGGTCCTTTATCATATAAATCTGCTCAGCATGTGGGATGCTACTGTTCAACTCACTTGATGATTTTCTCAGGAGATGACCTCACTATTTATGGGGTGGTAATGCAACGGTGGAAGCCCTTTCAACAAGATGTGCGCTGCGAAGTGGAGATAGTCCTGAAAGCTAATTATGTTCAAGTAAATAATGAGCAGTCCACAGGGATCATCATGGATGAGGAGGTTCGAAAGGAATTTGAAGATTTTTGGGAAAACCATAAGAGCGACCCCTTTGCAGGTTTGTGGTTAAGGTATAAAGCTGATAATTATTACTGGCATTTCACTTAGTAGTTAAATATGATTTAAGTGTGATGTGGAGGCAGCCTTTAAGGCTACATAACTCAGTGGCTGAATTCATAGTTAGCATTAGTCAGTGCCTGTAGCTCTAGTCTCTCTTTGAAACCCCTTTCTGGCATAGTCTTTTAATTAAAAGTTCTTTCTGGAAAAATCAGGGCTGAATTCCAAGAGCCTTTCCATTTGTTATTTTAAACATTGTACTGCTAAAACAGTGTTGGAGTTTCATACCTCTCCTTTACCAATTAAATATAGTTCCTCCTTAAAAAGGCAAAACCCCTCCCTTTATGACACTTCATCTTATTAAAGCCTTATTTCTTTTTGATTGTATCTTAGATAATAAAAACAGCTTCACTCTTTACCTAAAGATTTTTAAGTAGGAAATAGATGGTGAGAGGTAGAAAGATGCAAAAGATATCTAACAAAAATTTTGAATGACACTAAGATGTAATTATGTAGATTGAAACATCACACACTTTGGGTTTGTAGAAAAGGTTTTTTTATTTAAAAATCCCAAATGTATCAAACACCGTTTAAATCTTCACATGCCTGTTTTCATTCTTCCTAGGAGTGAGTTTCTGAGAAAAATAAATCTAAGCCAGTAATAGACGATTTCTAATAAACTTCACTTTAAATCTCATATATTTAATACTTTATTCTTAAATTGCATGCTGAACTACATATATCCTTTCAGAAAATAATAAAGCTCCCATTTGTCTGAATATAGGCAGTTTACTATTATTTTGTGGATAGATGTTTTCTTTTGCTTATGCATGTAGCACATATGTAGTATTTCCTCATCATTCTTTTATCTGATCTATACAGAAAGAACCAAAAGTTCTTTACATTTGTGGCTTTGTTAAGTAACTCCTTTAAGATATTTTTAAATGTACTTTTTTATTGAAAATTCTCAGGTTTAGATCTTTACAAAAATCTGTGATTCTTGCTTGAGCACCTCCCTGGTAAGGACCATGTCATTCCTTACTAATTACAGTGCCACAGTCCAATTCTACCTACTTGTTTGAATCAGAAGGCTGTAACAGTACAACTTACTCACTGGATAAAAAGAAGTAAATTTATTAATCTTATGAGAAATATAAATAGGAAGACCGGGAGAAAACAAGGCAACATTGTTCTTTTTGGTACAAATGGATTCTCCCTTCTTAGTTTATTTTGTACCCAGCCAATAACAGTGCATCATACATCACCATTTGAGGGTGGTGGGGAGGTTGTAGGTGGGGAGCTGTATCCAAAAGGAAGTCCTATTTTCCTTTCTAAAGTTGGAGATTACTTCACTGTTCAGTTCAGCTCCTAGAGGTTGACCTGGTTCACTGAAACCCAGTACTGAGGGTATTGAGCAAGATGAGTGAAGGGACTTTTTTCTGATCTGCAGAGTAACCTCAGGGAGCTTTTGATCCCAGTGCTTAGATGAGGCTAGAAACTCAAATGTAGTGGTTGGGGTCTGCAGGGTCCTCCGAACTCACTGTGGATGGACTCAGTTGTCACCTAAGAGGCTCTCTTCATTGAGGTGACATAGGGCCAAGCCACAGGAGTGCATTACTAGGCCATAGGCACAGTATTAAAAGTGGTCTAGAACCAGAAATTTGGGAGAGAAGTAGGGATGGGGGAAGTAGTGTTCACCTTAATACATTCTCTTCCACGACAACCATTGGACCTTCAATTGCCATGACTTAAGAATGTAGTTTTTCAACTTAGACAACAAATTTAACGGCCCTTCCCCTTTCCTTTTTCTGGTCTTCAGTCTTGTCTTCATAGTATATCTTCCGTGTTGACTAAAGTGTGAGAAAATCTTGAAATCAGAAATAAGCACAAATAATACAGGTACTATAACAATAGTCAACAGTTAAGTAACTCCTACTAGGTGCCAAGTACTGTTCTTTGTGCTTTACATGCCTTTGATCCTCAATAAATCCATGTTATACAGATAAGGAAATGGAGGCACAGAAAGGTTAAGAAACTAGGTCACACAGCTAGTAAGTAACAGCACTGGCACCAGGGCCTGTTGCTCTTTACCGTTGGGCTGTGCTTCCTGTCAGCACAGTCACTGCACCCATCTTTTTCAACATAGCTGGCTTCTTAACACTTTTGGCTTGGCTGTCTCCCAGCCAGTTTGCTTCCTCTTAGACTGCTTGTTGGGGAGATAGTCCTTTTTCCTGTATATGTATAATCTCAAATCAAGTCAACGCTTACTTACCTGATGTCAGGTCTTCTTAACTGCTTAAGATCCCTGGCCCTTTCCTCACTTTCATCTTTTTTCCTCTGGCCTTTCTACCTCAGGGAGGGAAAAGGAGGGGTTTTCTGTGACAGTTAATGAACTTTCTTCCTGTGTTTACTAATTCGTCTTTCTGGTCCCCATTTACTAAAAGGATTTCTTTCTTCACCATTTCTACTATCCCAAGTCACATCACCATAGCTTTGTTGCCACTGTAACAATTTTGATTCATTATAAAAAGTAGCCTTTGTGCATAGGGCCATAAATTGAGAAAGTCCCTTTTCCTTGATGGTTTGGCAGAAAAGCTCCTGGAACTGAAATCATCAGCTGAAGGAGTACTTGTACAATTATTTTCCTCTTCAAAAGAGCTATCACGGAAACATAAGTGCAGGCTCCAAGATGAATATAAAAGTTCTGTTACATGGAAATTAGTTACCAGCATGTGGCCATTAATTTCTGGAAACATGAATATAGACATACAGAGTACCATCACAGTAATGAACTCAGTGAAAGTTAAGACAGGCTCAGGGAAAGGCTTTTTAGACTCTTTCAGGTTCTAAGAGCCTCTGTTGACTGATCAGGCCAGCGATCAAATGAAACCTGCTTTATTCATGGTTGGAATAGATTGATTCTCAGATCTGGCATTTTGACATTCATTTGACAGTGAATCTCTTATTTAAAGCAGAACCCATCTAAGGACCCCCATCTTAGATTGCTAGGGTGGTAGCCTGCAATCATCTTAATACCCTGCAACCCTGGTAACTTATTCCAGGTAACAGCGAATTCACCAAACTGCTTAGAACAAATGCTGAATTGACTTGCAGGGTGGGTTGACTTTACTTCTCTTCCACCTAAAAAGAAGCTCCATGGGCCCAAGTACCTCTATATTTAAAGGTTATTAATCACTCCTAGATCACTCATTGTCTTTGAGATGGGGCACCTTCCTTTTATTTAGGAAATGGAGTAATTTTATCAAAAGCCAGAGTATAACAGGTATTTTTAAGGGATAATAATGGCCAGATAGATAATAAATGAGGGGAAAAATGAGATTCCTTTTTTTCTTTCCCTTCTACAGTATGATACATTTTTAGAAACTTAAGCAGTAAGCAGCCAGTAATAAAAAGCAAGACTTTTTGTCTCATGTCATTAAGACTTACAGAACCAAAACACAGTTAATTCACTCCTTCTAGTTATTTGGAAATGGTCCTCTTGATCATTTTAGATGGTAGGAAGAGTGTGCTTATAGGAGGATGGTTAGTTAGGATGGGAAACCGCAGATAGGTTTTCTTGAAAATTATTGGTGACTTCTCATCGTTCTGCTTCTTCCAGCAAGGAATGAAATACTGGCCAGCTTGTGCCCTCAAGTTTTTGGGCTGTATTTAGTAAAGCTTGCTGTGGCTATGGTGCTGGCTGGTGGGATTCAAAGGACCGATGCTACAGGAACACGGGTCAGAGGTTAGTACCTATTTAAAATTTTTGAAAAATATAAGCACATTCAGGCTACAATTTTTCTCTCCTGAATAAAAATTTCCTGTTGAGCTTTTATTTTCCAAATGCAATCTTTAAAGCTGGCAACTGTCTGAATATCTAATACTCAGTCAAGCATCTATTCATCAGAAGCTACTTTCTAGAATTCCATAAAGACTGAAAGAAATTCTAAGGTTTTCAATGGGTGTGTGTGTATATGTGTGTGTGTGTGTATATATATGCATGTATGTATTTTTTTATTTTATTTTTTTGAGGTACCAGGCTGGGGATTGAACCCAGAACCTTGTATGTGGGAAGCCGGCGCTCAACCACTGAGCTACATCAGCTCCCCTGAGTTGGTTTTTTTTTTGTGTGTTTTGCTTGTTGCTGTTTGTTTTTTTTTTTTCCTGAGGCGGCACCAGGAACTGAACCAGGCACCTCCCGTGTGGGAGGCGGGCGCTCAATTGATTGTGCCACATCTGCTTCCTCAATGGGTATATATTTTTGCTCTAGCTTATTTATAAGGGTGCTACAAAATAAAATCTACATTTCTAATCCTGCATATGTTTTTCATTGGATTCCCAGTCTTTCATCAAGAGGAAAAAATTAGAAATAGTACTTTTTAGTGTCTCCAAGTCAGCATCTCTCCATCTGTGACTGTCATTGTGCCTCTCTGACTGCTGTTCTCTGTCATCTGCCTGCTGAGTCCCCTTCTGCTAGTTGATAGCAAATGTGCCATCTGCCATGAGGTGCTGCTGTAGATCACACATTCAAGCAAAGATTACTCTAA
>JAQZBX010027310.1:0-28445 GCA_029593785.1 Cabassous unicinctus
AGCCCTTATGGGTCCCTCAGTGTAGGGTGATATCCACTTAGGTGTTCTATGAGATCCTACTGAGGTATGCATAAGTATTACCTCTGGGATGACCTCCCGACTCTCTTTGAAGTCTCTTAGCCATGTGAACTCATTTCTCTTTACCTTTTCCCCCTTTTATTCAAGGTCTTTTTCTGAACATGTTGCCAGTTGGCACTTTATTCAACAGATTTAATGTCAACTTATCAATTGTTTAATTTGTTTTAATCATAATTTAGAAAAAAAACATTTCATAGCATTCAAGGACTTTTTCTTTACTTCCTGAAATTTGGCCATATGATTATTATTTTCTCACATTCCAAAGCTGTAAAAATTTAACTGGAGGATTACAAGACAAATTATGCAAAGCAAGGTTTATTCTGCAATATCGCCTCTGTCTCTTTCATTTTTAATTTCTGGTAGACAGAATTGTAGGCTAAACTCACATCTCCCCCATTTTCCAAACCCAGCCCATCCCCCATAGCTTCCTAACATGGTTTTTAGGAGTGCTTGAATTCAATCAAGGTTAGGAGAAGGCCCTGGGGCAGGGTATGTCCAGGGGTCTAGGAAGAAACTTTTTACTAATAATTCCTTCATTCTGATTTTTACTACTTTTCATCCTGAAAAAAAACAACAACAACTAATTGTTTATGGTTTGAGTATTTAGAGTATAAACTTTCCCATCCCAAGGAACAGTGAGTGTCTGCAACTGCAAGCAAAATAGTTCCATCCATATGCTCCATGGGATCTAAGCCCCCTCTCAAATTGAAACAGAGTGAGCATCACCATCCCAAAATCCTCAAGATTGTGGAATGAATAATGGAACAAATTAGACTTATTATTATTCTGTTATAGACTTACTATTATTCTAGCAACAGAAGAACTTTTATCATTGATATAAAGACAGTCACCACCAAAGGTGCTGAGGGGAGGGAGAGGAAAGAATAGGTGTAATATGGGAGCATTTTCAGGACATTGTAATTGTTCTGCATGACATTGCAATGACAGATACAGTCCATTATATATTTTGTGATAACGTACAAAATTGTGTGGGACAAAGTGTAAACTATAATGTAAATTATAGTCCACCATTAGTAGCAATGCTTAAATATGTGTTCATCAATTGTAACAAATGTATGACACTAATGAAAGATGTTGTTAATGTGGAAAAGTGTGGGAGGGAGCACATGGGAAGCTCCTATATTTTTATGTAACATTTATGTAATTTAAGCTTCTTTAAAAATAAAAATAAAATTAAAAAGAGCACCAGAAGCTCATATATATGTGCTTATTTAATTTTTAACAATTTGAATAGAATTTTTAAGAATTTTTATTTGTTAATTAGATATTGCCATCCAGAGGTGTGAAAATATAAACTGAACAGACATACACATAATAGAGTTAGATGCAGAAACAAACACAAAACTTACTATTTTAATTTGTAATTCTCCTTCTCTTTCAAAATAATTTTAACTGTAAAATAGCATTATACCCAAGAGATCTCTTCAAAAGCTATTTTTGATCCTTCTTACTTGCACTGTGCCCACACAGTTTTGAAAAAAAAAATGATTTTTTTTTCATCAGCTTATAACCAGATTAAAATATATCTAGAAGGCAAAATGTTCTTTTAATTCAGAGCCCTGCTTATTTCCCTTTTCAACTTTCAGGCAGACTTCAGATGAATAAAACCAGTTCCAGTTTATTTTCTCTAATCTCATGCCCAGAGCTGAGGTCTCCTATTCCTGATGCCTGCACTCCATGGGTGGCAAGCAGTCTCCAGGCAGGACTCCAAACCACAGTCCTTAGACCCATTCCATCCCTAAAACTAGAAACCTAGAACCTAGAAACCAAGAAACAGGGCTTTGCATTTACAGCTTTGGCAGGAGATTTAATCCATCACTCCAATGCAAAACCAAGACCAAGACCCAGTTTATTTTATACTCAACAAGGTGGTTGAAGTCTCCGGGAAAACTGGTTTCTCTCATGACCTGCTGCTTTCAGGATCCTTGATGCTTGGGCTGGCAAATCCTTGAATCCTAAGTACTTGGTGATATAGGACTCTGGAGGCCAATGGATAGGAAGAGTGGATGTCCAACTTTGAAGATTGTGAATTCCACCAGACAGCAATCTCCTTAAAGGTCGTGGGGTCCCATCTGGTTGCCAAATTGAAGGAAATCCCATCAGAGTCCCTCTGGGTTCTGGCCCAGAGCAGATGAATTGGAGGCCACACCAGGATGGTTATGAGATAAAGCAGGTTTATTAATGCCAGCAGAAAGACAGGAGAATGGGTGTCTCAAATCTGCCTTCCACAA
Source organism: Cabassous unicinctus (assembly GCA_029593785.1). Lineage (NCBI taxonomy): Eukaryota > Metazoa > Chordata > Mammalia > Cingulata > Chlamyphoridae > Cabassous > Cabassous unicinctus. Next base: position 2,331 of record JAQZBX010027310.1, read on the forward strand.
ACTGAGGGAGAGGAAATTTTATGGACTCAAACAAGGAATGGTAGAGTGGTTACCATCATAATGGCAAGCATACACAAGGGTGAGTTTAATTCTGAAATAACTATAAACAAAAAATAGGTTTAGTTTAGAATAAGCATCACAATATAAATATACACAAAGGTGAGGCTAAGTCTTAGATTAGCCAAAACCAAGGGTGAGACCTGTTTAGAATGACCAACAAAATAACAAGTTGAGGCTAAATTCAGCCAGATTCAGCAATTTCAGATATTAACCTTTTGCTGTTGTATAATATAAAGGCATCTGTATAATTATTTTGTAATCATAATTATTTGTTAATTCTTAATTCTCAGTTACTGTTTCATTCTTCATTTCACTTAAAAACAAACTGGGCACTTTTGTTTATAAACTAAGCAACTAAAAGTATTATAACACTATGTTATGGAGGACAGCAGTGCTTCAATCAAAATGCTGGTGTTTGCAGAAACCAAAGTGGGGCTGGATTTAAATTGTGGTTCATTATAAACTCACCTTTGATGGTTCAAATGAATCTTTTTTTAAATTTTATTTTATTTTATTTTATTTTAAGGATGGTGGTTTGTTTGTAAGGTAGGGAACTATTCTTCATTTTCATATTCAAACATAAAAGGAGTCATTCATACTTTAAAATATGGAGGAATGTATGTAAACTCCAGAATGGGTCTCCATAAAGTTCACTGTCAACAATGAAATTTTCATTAACTAACTCTACTCTTTTCGATTAAAATTCAGCTTGTAAATGTATGCCATTAAAACTAAACTTTGATAAGCCATTTTATAATAATTTAATTATTTTATACTTCAAGAGAAAATATAATCCTAAGGATGAAATTAGATAGGATAAATGTAAATAGCGTTTAGTCAACCAAACACATGGCTAGTGGGATTCTCTCCAAACCAAAATGACATGGGCAATTCATAGACTATCAATTCTGAAAGGCCTTCAGGTTAATTTTAGTCTGGTTCAGGAAGAATTAGCCTTGAGATTCTCACTCTGCTAATTCTTCGGCAATTCTAAATTTGAAGTAAAAGCAGAGAAATTCTAGCAAGTACTTTAAACACACTTGGGATAATTTTGAAAAATATTTTGGAAATCTACAATGCCTTAGAAACTTCTAGAAGTTTCAAAGATAGTGGACTTTAAATATCCCCTAAGCCCATCAGAGATGCAGAGAAGTAACTCAATAATCCACCTATTTGGAACTTGGGACCATTGAATGTATTATTTAAGACTTAAAATAGATTTTGAATTTCCACAAAATGTAATGCAAGATTTTAAGTCCTAGGAGTCATTTATTTTATTCCTATGCCTGAAGGAAATTTGATGGAAGAACAGAATATAAAATTTTATAACAATAAAAAATTAATATGTCTTTGAAAGCTCTTAGAGATTATAAAACTAGATTTTGTGATACATATAGCTTCTCCTACCAGACCAATGATTGACTTTGCCCCTGTCCCCAGTCTCAGGCATTTCCTCTCTTGTAATTTCCTGAAAGCATACTGATCTTTTGCTGCTATAAACTAAAATGTTGTCCACCTGAAGTGCCTCTTGTTTTGAGTAAAGAGCACATGCCAAGATATTTTCCCAAACATGGAAACAAGCTCTTGACATTTAGCCACTTTTGTTCCTCAGCCATATTGCCTTAGGGGTTGACATATTCATGTGAGAATGGGTTATGTGATTTATGAGATGTGGGGATAAGGGTTAATTAAACTTCTGAACCACTGACATATGGAGATGGGTGTGCGGTAATATCCATACTGGTTGAAAAGGCTTATCTTTTCAAATAAGTCAAGCTTCTCCAACCTAAAGGTATGTGTGTGCATACCATTATATCTGCATTTAGCCTGGGATTAGACTCCTTTAGGTGCTGCCTTAGACACAACTATAGGAGAGTTTAACCTAATGATGAGAATTGTGAAGGTAGTGCCATGAGGAATGATAGGTGGGAAACTCTCCTCCTACCATGAGCCAAGACCAGAAGAATGGTGACTATTAAACAATATCACTGGCTGGGGGCAAAAAGAAATGTCAAGTATCTTGGAATTGAAAAAGTTTCAAACTATTTGACCAACACAGAGTCCTTTCAATAACCAAGTTTAGCCTACATGCAAGCCACATGGAAGAAGTAGAATGACTGTAGTTTACCAGAACCAGAACAAAGTGACTCCTGCCATCTAGGTTGCCATACCCAGTGTAGCCCAAATGTTAGAGAGATTAACAACCCCTCTAAGGACCTATTAAATTTTTATGGATTTGCCCAATGCTTTCAAAAGTAGAACAACAGAAAAAGAGTCACAGACATGTTTACCTTCTTGTGGGAGGGATAACAGTGGATTTTCTAGGTCTTACTCCAAGGATATATACATAGCCCTATTATCCATCATGGATTAGAAGCCAAGGACCTGCCTGCCCTGGGTTTATTTTTAAGAGTAAATGTAGAACTCTATTTTGATAATATTTTTCTAACCTCTCTAAACTAAAGAAATTTACAGAAAGCCACAGAGATGGTCTGGCAGTACCTACAGATAAAAAGGATGGGCAATCAACCTCCTGAAAATATGGGGACTGGGAAACACCATCACGATATTGGGTTCAGATAGTCAGGTTAGGCTTATGTTTTACCATCTGCTGTGAAAAATAAAATCCAAGCTTAACCATACCTACAAACACTGAAAGAGGTGCATATGTTTGTAGGTTAATGGGCTGTTGAATGACATTCATTCTTAATTTGGCACAATAACCGAGCCCCTGTATAGACTAATAAAAAAAAAAAAAAGGTGCAGGATAAAATTGGGTGTACAAGGAAGAGGAGGCCTTTGCCAAAGCAAAAATTTTAGTAGCTCAACCACAGGTCCTGCAAACTGAGACATTTGAGCTCCATCACAGAGGACAGAATGGGATGGGTCCTGTGGAAAAGGGACAGTAAGACATGAATACTCATAGCTTTTTTTGGTCTCAAGCTAAGATGAGCTGATCAACATCATACCATCCTAGGAAAGTAATTTCTAGTTTTATATCAAGCTTTACTACAAACAAAGGACATCACACGAGTAATAAAACCTACGTATCCTCTCAAGAGAATATAGAGGGGCTCTTATGAGGCCTGCTTCTGGTACCCCAGAATGACACATTAGTGCACATATATCTATATATCTATAAGGATATCTTATATCTATAACAGAGGGTTTACTTAACATCTACTCTTATCTCACTGCAGTTTCAAGCTCTTCTGGGGCCCTTGGTATATACCAAAGTATCAGAATGGGCCCTATAGCTGTCCCTAGAAAAGCCCCAAATTGATAAGAGAAGAAGGGACACCTCCACATAATGACTCATGCTCAAGCCAATCCCGGTCTTGGACAGCTATGGTCATATGACCAGAATCAGACACCTTGTGGGTGGGAAAAGGAATGGGACACAGCAGTCAATGGGCTGAGCTAAGAGCCATCTGGTTGGTTCTTAAAAATATCTTATACCAGACACCTTTTACACTGATTCCTGGGTGGTTATGAAAGGTATAATAACATAGATTAACTAATGGGAAGCCCAAAAATGGCTTATAAATGGTCAGCTCTTGTGGGGCCCTGCGTTATGTAAAGGTATCTGGGATCTCCTATAAAGGGGCAAATGTTTTGGTGTTCCACATGACTGCCAATCACTTGACTTTCCTACCAGGAATGGAGGAGCAGATATCTTAGCAACAACCCAAGCAGTGTAAATGACTAATAAGACAGACATATATCACTGGATACACTGGAAAGGGGAACACAGAGGTATTCACACAACCTGAAGGTTAACACAAATGGTTGCTTTGCCTCTCCCCTTAAAGGACATTGAGAGAGTCTGCCAAGACTGCCCCACTTGCAGCCAAGTACAACCCAAATCTCTGCCCAGGACATCTGGCCAAAAAACGAGACATAGTAAAGCTTTATACATCTTCCAGGTGAATTATATAATGCCATACTGAGAACAGAAACAATAAAAAACACCAAAGACCATAAACCAGTTAATGCTAGTGACTATGGCAAATGCCCTGTATCCACTGGATTTCCCCAAACAGCAGACTTGTTGTACATCACAAACATGTGGTTCTGGCTGGACCACTGGATGAGTAACAGATGTAATATTGGCTTCCACAGGGTGCATTCTAAGATATAGTGAAAAATACTAGTGTCCTTAAATGAACATATTTTGGAGAAAGTGGAACAGGTTTGCATTTTCTTAGTGGGATTATTTGAACACTGTTTTTGTTTCCCAAGGAGGAGATATTGATATCAAGCATCATGCTCAAGTTAGAAACTTCCCAAATGTTTATAACCACAGCCCTCAATGTGACCGAGCACTTTCTCCACACTAAATCAAGGAACTGCAGCTTTATGCAAGGTGATGCAACACAACCACAAGGCCCTGGATATTCTCACCAGAGCACAAGGGGAAACATGTATCTTATTGAAAACTAAGTGCATTTTCTACATTCCAGATAAAGAAACTGTAATCCTTAGTTAAATTGCAAAAACAATTGCAACTCATAGATCAAATGGGTGATGACTTATGGTGGTCTCAAATAAAGACTTGGTTTGCAGCTTGAGATAGCTAATGGGAAACACTGCTGATGAACCTTCTAGGTATTGTGGCAACTGGACTTATTCTAGGCACTTGTATATGTTATTAATGCAATATCTGTCTCCATTGGTTCTTAAACATGGGACAAAAATTTTACAAGCTATATCTCCACTCTGTCCCTTGCCCATGGACTCTAGTGAAAAAGGAGTCATGTGAAGATCAGTCAAGGTTGTAGATTGCATGATATATATATATATATATATATATAGTCTCATACCTGACCAAAGATTGACCTCATCCCTACCTCTATCCTTAGGTATCCCTCCTCATAACTCCATAGAAACATGCAGAGTTTTGGCTGCTATAATTTTGAACACTGCCCACCCTGAGAACAACTTTTTTAAGAAAACAGCAAATACCAAGATGTTTTCCTAACACTTGTATGCAAACCTCTGGCATTTAGCCAATTTTTGATCCTCAGCCATATGTAATCTATAGGGCAGTTACCATACATGTGGACATACTTCAGTGAGCAAATTGCTAGTCTTGCTGTCCATTACAAGGTGGTTGCAGTTCTCACTAAGTAAGGCCCCCTAATAAATACTTTTTGGTGGATCAACCTGGTGTTCCATGCCTCTTACTTCAAAAAGAATCTTGACCAACCCCATGGTAGAACAGTTTTGAAATTTCCTGGCTTTGTCTTGGCCTATAACTTCTTTCAGCATGAGTCCTGCTGCTGTTTCAACTGGACACAATAACTGATGCATGTCTAAAAAGACCCTAGCTAAATGTCCCTAAGACACTACACATGACAATTTCCATCATGCCTCAGAGAATTTACTTTCCAACTTTGAGTTAGACTGGCTCACGCTCTGTTTCTCAGGAAGCACTAATGCTACAGTAAAACCCGGAGCAATTCAATTAACACTATGTGCACCATGCACATGTAGCTTTCTGAAAAATAGGAGGAAAAATAATGTAGCCTGTATGGTATTAGGCTAGCTGCCAGGAAAATCTGAGATGAGAAAAACAGAGAAACAAAGACAGGAATTTACTATCCAATATGTATCATTATCAAGAGTAATCTTGTTTTTCCCTGCTGTACATAGCTGCTATTTCTGGGTATTATTGCACAATTATACAGAGAGATTGAGAAGGGAAGAATTTACTTGTTTGTTTGTTTTTTGTTTATTATTATTGTTGAAATAATAAAAAAACGCTTTAATAATGATTGAAGTGATGAATGTATAACTATGTGATTACACCAAATACCATTGATTGCACACTTTGTATAAATTGTATGCTTTATTTGTATCAATAAAATTGATTTGTTTAAAAATTTTAAAAAGTAATCTCATGGTGTAGACAGATAGACTAAAAAAATTACTGACGCAAATCAATTGCAACCAAATTATTTATTGCCAGGGAATAGCTTGCTAAAATAGATGGTTGGGGAACGGGAGACAAAAGAAAAGTAAAGAAATAAGAATAAACATTGTCCCCATATGTACATCAGGGTTGAAAAAGATACAACATTAAGTGAGAATGTAATGAAAATGTCTGAGGAAATCAGCACTCCAAAGGTAGCAAGGATTTATCCTGTTAATCATGTGGTTCTTTCTCATATGTCACTGCATTCGTACAGGTTGTAGAGGCTCAGCCCCAAATGTACACACTGTAGTTCTGTTAGCCTTTCTCGCTCTCTTTCCATACAAATCTAAGTAACAAAACATTTTCTCAGACATCTAAAATTTCAGAAACTCAGTATTTTACAGTACCTGTCTGGTTCAGATAAACCTATTATAATTACAAATAGTTATAATAATAATTTATTGAGAAAATATTAAGCACTTTATGATCATGATATAAATTAATCCTCACAATACTGCATATTTTAACATAAGTATTATGAGGTCTATAATTCAGAAAAGGACACAGAAGCTTCTAGAAGTTCAAAACTAGCTGAAACAGCCAGAAAGTAGCAAAACAGGACTTCGTCTTTAAGTGAAAGATTTGTTAATTCTAAATTTAAGTATTGCTTACAGGCTTTGAAATTTAAGTAACACTATGAAAATAAAGGATTCTAGCACTTGCAAAGGAAGAATAAAAGAACCTAATGTTTGTTTGTTCAATTCACCATAATGCCTGAAGTTGATCACTCCTCACTCAAGGTCACCTGAATTTTTAAAAAATTTGTTTATTCAAAGAACTTTAGATTATATAAATGCTACATAAAAAATATAGGGGATTCCCATATGTCCCCCTCCCTCTCCCTCCCACACTTTCCATATTAACAACATTCTTCATTAGTGTGGTACATTTGTTACAATTGATGAACACATATCAAAGCATAGCCACTAAACATGGATTATAATTTACGTTATAGTTTACACTCTGTCCCACAAAATTTTGTAAGTTATGACAAAATATATAATGGCCTGCATGATCTTGCAATAATGAATACAGGCCATTTTAAATTTCATCAAAATTTATAAAAGTATACAGTCCAAAATATAAATCATAATGTAAACCATTGACCATGGTTAATAGCAGTGCTTCAAGATTTGCACATCAATTGTAACATATGTACTATCTGCATGTAAAATGTTATTAAGAGGGGAGAGGAGAAAAGGGGGAGGATGTTGGGTATATGGGAATCCCCTATTTTCTCTATGTGACTTTTCTGTAACACTGAAATCCAGAACAATCTCTATACCTGTTTCACCATCATTCTCAAGCTCCTGGATATTAACCTTGCCCGAAGAATACAGCTGTTCCTCCTGCCTAGGTCAGAAGAGAAATTTGAGGACTCAGTGATATGCCAATGTAAATATGCAATTATGTCTACCCTTAGATAAGATTTTTTAAATCTTTATTCTTCAGTAAGGCACACGATTATGATATATTTTCAAATATTAACAAAAGGCATATCTTAAAATATTGGTCATCCCATTTCTGATCCTTAAAATGTAGTTTCCCTCCCCAGAGACTATAGATATTATGGTTTTCCTTGATACTCTTCAAAAAACAATGCATTTATATAAAACACAATCCTTTTTTATAATATATAGTGTGTGTAATATATAGTATTCTTCTTTTAATGAAAATTTTACCATTCTAAGCATAGAGGTCAGTCCTTTGATTTTTTGTGCTTTACTGTATAGAGACAATTGCCTATGTATCTGCTTTGTTTTTAATCAATGTTTGAATAAAAGTATCATATCTGATTCATTCAGATCATTTCTGATGGACATTTAAGTTGTTTCCCATCTTTTGGTTCATGGAAAGAGCTTTGTGCATGAGAGTAAGTGTATCTGTAGGAAATGGAATCAGTGGGCTGATGTTTATGTGCAGTTGTAATATTATACATGTTGAAATTCATACCCTCAAAATCTGAACCCAGCTGAAATCCTACCAAAGATATATAAAACTGATGGTTTCCCACAACTTTGCCAGCACTACGTGTTAACAAACATTCATCAAAATATCATTTTACTAATATAATAGATGAAAGGTTTATCAAATTGGGATTTTTATTTCAACATGCTTAATGATGAATGAAATTTAGTATCTGTCCATATGCAAAATTCTTTTGCTAAAGGGAAGGGTCTATTGTAAAATTGGTTCTTTTGCCCATTATTCGTGTTGTCATTTTTAAGATTGCTTTGTGAACTCCATTTATATTAAAACAAAATATGCTTTTGTCTATAATATGTATTTAAGTATATTTTACCAGTTCTACACTTTTTGCTTTTGCTTATGCTATTATTTAAAGGAATAAATATGCTAATGTATATAAAGGAATTTGTCCATTGTTTGGCATATAGCTAGGTATAAATAAATATTAGTTCAACCTTTGTTTTTCTACTCTTCCTTGAGGACAGTAACTGACAAACTCAAGAATACATATGTCAAAAATTCTATGGAAGAGCTTCAGCTATGACTTTGAGTTTCCTGAGCTCATTTTCTAAATCCCTGATGTTTAAGTTATAAACCCCAAATTTGAAAGAATGCTCTGTTTTAGGGCAACTATCCTCCCTCTCCTTTTTTTTAACTATAGATGTCAATGTCTCTTTGTATCTTAGGAAACCATGTTGAGAGAGCCAGAAAAAAGAATGAATAAGGGCAAGAATTTAACTATGGACAACATGGTATGATTAATGAAATGAGAGATTGAATTTAAAACTGGAAATGACTAAAAATTTTCAAGGTAAAGTAAAATGAAATAAACATACCCAAGGCAACAGCTGGCAGCCTTGTTGGCTTGTTGTTCATTGCACTGTATTTCGCTCATTATCACACAGCTTGGTAAGCTAAAACCTTACATTTATTGTCTGCTCACCACTCTGTGTTTGCGTGTGTGCTTTCATGTAGGTTTTATTAAGGAAGATGCTGTCAACTATTTAGACAATCATTGAATGGATGTTCAGAATATTACTAGAAGAATCTTTAATGAAAGAATTATCAGGTTCAAGAAATGCAAAAGCTCACTGAACTAAATTATGCTTAGGTTTTTCTATTTTGTATCATACTACGCTAATAACGGCAAGGCCCTGCTGAAAACTAAAGAAAGACATCAGGAAATGGCCTACCTGTGCCAAATTCACAAAATTAATTTCTTTTTATTTCTGAAGAATCATCTATTTTCAATTATTTTCATATTGCACCCTACTTTGAAATCAAGAAAATAGTTTGAGTAAGTATAATATTATGAATAACATTTTATTCATGAAAAATCAATACACAGAAAGGTAAGTGATTACCCTGTTCCATGATCAAGCATATCTTCAAGCTCAAATTTTTTAAAATAAAATTATTTCTTTTTTCCTTGCAGATGAACTATTTCTAATATGTGCTTTCCCAAATTAACTGAAACAATGCAGCAAAAGAGTAAGGTAACTGAATTTATAGTTAGGATTGACACAGGATCCTTTGAGGCATAAAATGCTGTTTTTAATCTTAATTTTCTAAATGGGGGCCATGGTGGGGAATTTGCTCATTATTGTGACCAAATTCAGCCAGACACTTGGGAGCCCCATGTACTTCTTTCTATTTTATTTGCCCTTTTCTGATGTTTGCTTTTCAATTTCCACAGCCTCTCGATTAATTGTGGATGCTCTTTCCTTGAAAATAAAATCATATCTGACAGTGAGTACATGACACAAGTCTTGCACTACATTTATTTGGCAGCATGGAGGTCTTTGTCTTCATTGTCATGGATGTTGATCAATATTTGGCCATCTGTAAGCTCTTACATTACACAAACATCATGTGTTGGCAGGTGTGCACCATCTTGATAATTCTTGTCTGGATAGGGTCTACAGCTCAGATTGTCTTGGCCTTGAGATTGTGGACCCAATTTGATTGGCTATTATTGCTGTGATTTACAGCCCTTGTTGAAACTTGTCTGCATGGACACTTATTTGATCAACATACTGTTGGTGTCCAATATTGGGACCATTTGCTCAAGCAGTTTCTGATGATGTCATACGTGGTCATCTTGCATTCTCTGTGAAACCACAGTAGAGATGAAAATAAAAAAGCCCTCTCAGCCTGTACCTCTCACATCACTCTAGCAATCTTATTCTTTGGTCCATTTATATTCATCTATACATGTCCCAGAACCACTTTCCCCATGGACAAAATGGTGGCAGTGTTTTATACAAATGGAATACCATTTCTTAACCTACACACTAAGGAATGAAGATGTGAAAAATGCCATGAAAAAACTATGAAATATCAAAATTACCTCAGAAGTCAAAGAATGACTTGAGGTTCCAATTACTTAGTCATGATTTGACTAAATCAGTAACTATAACAAATATGATAGCATCTGATTATTGTAGGAAGAACATGCAATTCGAGCTCCAAGATGGCATAATAGGGAATGGCCACCTGCAATCTTCCTCCAGAGACTGTGGGAAGGTAGGCAGATTTACCAGGCAAAAGGGAAGTTCTGAGACCGTGGTGGCAATTGGAGAGGGCAGCTAGAGATGGAAGGCCCAGTTGGCCAGGAGGGATAGGGAAAGGGAACCTATAGGAGATAAGACACACAAGCCAGCTCAGAGGGTAAGGGAAGCCAGAGAAGTGACCTGGAAAGAAGACCTGTGCTCAGTGGATCCTAGAGTGAGTTAAGTCCCCCACCCTCTTGGTGTCCAGGGGTCAGATGGTACACAGCAGGATCTTGAGGTGGGGGACCTGTAGGGCAATTAGGTGTGGGGGACTAATGCCCAGCCAACTTGGTGGGAGAAAGGTGTAGGGGAGAGAAAATAGTGTGGACAGACCAGGAAAAAGAAACCACCAGCCTGCACTGAAGCAGCTTTAGGGAGAGGGGCAGGGACAACTGATCAGGCAGGCTGCCACACCCATCCACCCTGGGAGAGAGAGGAGCTGGGTCAGTGAGGAGATGGGTTGACAGGTACCTAACAGCCCTGGAGAGAAGGAAGCCTGGAGAGGCAATTAGTAAAATCAGAAACCTAAATGTCCTGAGATAAAAGAGAGTAGGCAGAGGCAGACAACAAACCTTCAGAAGACTTTAGAAGCCAAACCTAATTGGTGAAGTCCTGAGTTCAATCAGTGGTCCATCCTAAAATCAGCCCAAATGGTCTGAATGATAAAGGGGGTGAGATAGACACCCCAGGAGCTGCAGGGAGCAGGAGTTGAAGGACAGAAGCCTTGGGACAGGAAATTTGGACTGAAATTTGTTTTTTAGGTTTTTTGATTTGTTTTTAATTTTTTTATTCCTTATTCTTTTCTCTGCACCAGGGTACCTTACCCAGGGAAGGCAGGATGCAAAGTGATTGTTTGGTGAGCACTAGTAGCCTTAGGCAGTTGCGAGTGGCCTGAGAGGGAAGCCTGTTTTATTTTTTGCTTCTTGTTCTTATTTTAATACCTTCTTTTTTAATCTTTTTACTCCTTAGTTTATTTATATCATTTCTTTTTTCATTTTTCCTTCTTCCAATGCTTATAGATTGTTCCACCTTCTCTTGTTTGGTCCACATTTTCTTTTTTCTCTTCTCATCTTTATGATCTTTTTATTTTATTCTACTTTTTCCTGTTTCTTTATCTCTTTTTTTATTCCACATTTTTTTTAATTTTAATACTTTTTATTTTTCTTGATTTTTCACTCTTATTTCATGCTTATTTTTTCTTTTCTTCTTGGTCCTTTTGGGTTCATTTTCCATCTTTTCTCTTTTAATCTTTTTTCTCTTCTCCATTCTTTCTTTTTCTATGGTTTTAATATTTTTGTGGGGAACACAGACAACAACCTCGAATTAGCCATCAAAACCCCCCCAACAAAGAAAGTCCTGGACTAGATGGCTTCACAGGTGAATTCTACTAGTCATTGTGGATAAAATTAACACTACTCCTGCTTAAATGCTTCCAAAAAATAGAATTGGACGGAACATTGCCTAACTCATTTTATGATGCCCACATCACCGTAATACCAAAGCCACAAAAAGATGCTACAGGAAAAGAAAACTACAGACCAATCTCTCTAATGAATCTGAATGCTAAAATCCTCAACAAAATACTTGCTAATCATATTAAAGAACACATAAAACAAATTACATAACATGATCAAATGGTTTTATCTCTGTTAAGCAAGGATTGTTCAACATAAGAAAATCAATGTAATACACCATATTAATAAAATGAAATAAAACAAAAAAACACATGATAATCTCTGTTGATCCAGAAAAAGCATTTGACAGAATACAGTATCCTTTCTGGATAAAAACTCTTCAAAGATAAGAATAAAAGCACACTTCCTCAACATGATAAAGGGTAAATATGAAAAACCCACAGCTAATATTATAGTCAATGGTGAAATGCTAAAGTCTTTCCCTCAAAGATCTGAAAAAAGACAATGATGTCCACTGCCACTGCTCTTATATAACATTGTGTTAGAAGTACTTGTTTGAGCACTTATGCAAGAAAAAGTAGTAAAAGACATCTAAATTGCAAAGGAAGTAGTAAAAATTTAACTATTTGCAGATGACATGACCCTATACATAGAAAGCCTTGAAAAATTTACAACTAAACTTACAGAGCTGATAAATGAGTTCAGAAAAGTGGCAGGATATAAGATCAACACTCAAAAATCAGTAGCAATTCTGTACAACAATGTATTAGTCAGTCAAAGGGGTGCTAGTGTGAAATACCAAAAATGGGTTGGTCTTTATAAAGGGTATTTATATGGGGTAGAAGTCCACAGATACCAGGCCATAAAGCGTTAAGTTTCTTCTCTCACCAAAGTGCATTGCCATGTGTTGGAGCAAGACAGCTGCCGATGTTTGCCAGGGTTCAAGCTTCTTGGGGTCCTCTCTTCCCGGGGCTGCATTTCTCTCTGGGCTTAGCTCCTCTGGTTCCTCCACAAGGTCAGCTATAGACTATCAGGTGAACGGCTCGCTTCTCTTCTCCTGGGGCTTTCTCTCCAACATCCAAACTCCAACATCAAAACTGCTTCTCAAAAACTGCTCCCTCTGTCCTTTGCCTTGCCTTTTATATTCGATTCCCCTACCCACCAAGGGGTGGGGCTCAATGCCCTACTGAGGTGGCCCAGTTAACACCCTAATCATAACTTAATCATGTCCAGATTAACAGATCAGTTTACAAGCATGATCCAATTATATTTTTGGAATTCATAATTACATCAAATTGCCAAAGGGCTACAAACTATAATGAGAAATCTGAGAAGAATCAAGGAAAAATTGCATTCTCAATAGCAACTAAAAGAATCAAATACCCAAGAATAAATTACCTAAAGATGTAAAGGACTTTTACACAGAAAACTTCATAACATTTTAAAAGGAAATCAAAGAAGACCTAAATAAATGGAAGAATTTTCCATGTTCATGGATTGGAAGACTAAACATTATTAAGATGCCTGTCCTTCCCAAATTAATTTACAGATTTAACAAAATCCCAATAAAAATTACACCATTTTTTTTTTCTGAAATGGGAAAGGCAATTAAGAAATTTATTTGGAAGGGCAAGGGACACAGATTAGCCAAAAACACCTTGAAAAGGAAAAAAGAATTTGGAGGAATCATGCTACCTGACTTTAATGCATACTGCAAAGCAGCAGTGATCAAAACTGCATGGAAGAACTTGTATCACTGATATCAAGGCAATGGCCACCAGAAGATCTGAGGGGAGAGACAGCAAAAAATATGTGTAATATGGGGGCATTTTCAGGATATTGAAATTGTCCTGCATTATGTTGCAATGATGGATACAAATCATTATATATTTTGTCATAACTAACAAAATTGCATGGGACAGAGTGTATACTATAATGTAAATTATAATCCACAGTTCGTGTCAATGCTTCAATATGTGTTCATCAATTGTAACAAATGTACCACACTAATGAAGGATGTTGTTAATGTGGGAAAGTGTGGGAGGGGGAAGGAGCAGGGCATATGGGAATCCCCCATACTTTTTATGTAACATGTATGTAATCTAAAGTTTCTTTAAAATAAATTTTAAAAACTGATGTATTAGCACATGGTTAAACATACTGACTAAGGGAAATGAATTGAGAGTTCTCATATAGATCCTCCCATATATGGTCAAGTGATATTTAACAAGGCCACCCAGGCACTTCAAAAAGGACAGAATGGCCTCTTCAAGAAATGGTGCTGAGAGAACTGAATATCCATATCCAAAAGAATGAGAGAGGTACACCATCTCATGCCCTGAACAAAAATTAACTAAAGATAGATCAAAGACATAACTATAAGAGTCAAGATCATAAATCTCTTTGAAAATAATGTAGAGAAACATCTATGAGATCTTGTAGTAGTATATTGTTTCATAAACTTTACAACCAAATCTCAAGCAAAAAAAGGAAAAAATAGGTAAATGCGACCTCCTCAAAGTTAAAAACTTTTGTGCTTCAAAGGAGTTTGTCAAAAAAGCAAAATGTCAGCCTACTCAATGGGAGAAAATACTTGGGAAGCACCCGATAAGGGCCTAATATCCAGCATATAAAAAGAAATCCTTCATCTTGAAAATAAGAAGACAAACAACCCATTTTTAAAAATGACCATGAGATTTGAATAGACACTTTTCCTAAAAGGAAATACAAATGGCTAAAAATCACATGGAAAGATGCTCAACATCACTAGCTATTAGGATAACACATATCAAAACAACAAGGAGGTATCATTTTACACCTATTAGACTCATGACTATTAAAAAGAGAGAACTATGTGTGTTGGAGAGAATGTGGAAGAATGGAAACACTGATCTACTGCTGATGGGAATATAGAATGATGCAGTCATTGTAGAGGACATTTTGGCAGTTTCTCAAGAAGTTAACTATAGAATTTCCATATCATCCAGCAATCCCACTGCTGGGTATATACCCAGAAGAATTGAAAGCAGGGACATGATAAGATAAATGTACACCAATGTTCATGACAGCATTATTCATTATTGCCAAAAGTTTGAAGTAACCCAAGTGTCCAACAATAGATGAATGGATTTGCAAAATGTGATATATACATACAAAGGAATATTTCCCAGCTGTAAATTTTTCTTGAACATCCGATGATATAAGCCATTTTGGAAGGCTTTATTTTCAATAAAGCCTGAGGTTTGCCAAATATTAGTAATGATGCTTTTCATACTTTTTCACTTCAAATCTGGCAACTTTCTGATATCTTAATCAGGATGGCCAAAGTTTGCCTTGCCTTTGTCCCAGACTGAATCATGGGTGTGAGGGATAACTAGGGGAGTATGCATAGCTGGATTTGTGAAATGTTTAAAAAAGAATTTAAGTTTCCAGATAAGGGCAGTCTGACACCTGGTTCTTATGGACTGTGCAACCAAGTAGCATTGGTGGCTAGATCCCAGGTAAAGTTAACTGGAAACATAGAGATAAACCAAATCATAAATTCCTAGGGAAACAGAATAAAGAAGAATACATTTGAAGAGAACATTCTGCCAAAGAGAGCAAGTAATATAATAAATGTGTGGTCAAAAGCCCAAGCCATTAGGTGATGCTCGTAAATCAACCAGGTGCAGGGAGGGTAGTGTTAACAATGCTGAGATGGTTTGGGCATTTATAATATTCTCTCTTTTAGGAATTCTTTTTCATCTTTATTTCCTTAAATGCAACTAATGCTTCATGTTTCAATACTGACATAATTTCTTCCAGGAGAAATTTTGTTCTAGGTTTCCAGCCTCTCACTATATTCAGTACATCAAAGAAAATCATATAGAGTGGGTTTGCCCCATCCCTTACTAGGCTGTAAGGTATGCATAGCCAGTGATTATTAGATTATTAGACTTCATGTCTCTAATAATGTCTACAAGGTCTGTCACACAGCAGTTAATAAATAAATTTATAAAAGTGGCCAGAAATGTGTGCATATTATTCTGCCCTTCTTACTTTACAATGCACCTTGAAGACAATTGCTTATCTGCACATAGAACTATGCTTCAGTTCCTTTTAATGGTTGCTCGGCAATACCTTACTTTTCTGTCCAATAATGATGCAAATTAGAATTTTTTTTATCAGCCTTTCACAACTCTAGACAATTACACTGCAGCAATTGTCTTTGCGATGTGTATAATTTTATCTGTAGTAAGTGAAATAGCCAGGTTAAAGTCCTTGGGCATTTTTATATGATAAACCATGGATAATCGCACCCTAAAATTTGTCCCCCATTTGCATCCTCATAAATAATAATTGAAGTGACCCATTTTCCTCACCATTATCTATGCCAAATATTGTATTTTATCTGAAAATAATTTCAATCTTATAGCTAAAAAATAATTTTATTTTGCATTTCCCTAATTGCTGTTCCCTAACTGAGCATCTCTCCCTAAGTTGAAATTTTGATTAGAATTCTTTTTATTGAAAGTGTTTTATATTTTTAATTAAAAAGTTCATTTGATATTATTTATTTGTGTTGTGATTTTCATCTCGATTTCTGAGTTATTTAAATAATAAGGAGATTATGCCGTTGTCTCTCATGTGTTATAAATATATCTTTAATGTTTGACTTTCCTATTTTGATCTTATATATTTTAAGAGCAAATTTGGTAATTGATAGCAATTTCTCTAGATTTGGGATCACGTTGATTCTCAAGAAATACAAGTCCATTTTTTCCTGTTTTCTCTCATTTGAAGTCACAATAGGGAATGCATAATATATTCTGTGGGATGCAAACTATTGAAAAACACCAGATATGCCGTAATGCTTTACAGGAGTATATTTCTGCATCACAAAAGCTGAAACTGAAGTCCAAAAATGTGTTCCTTATTAGTACCAAATTAATGCGTTTTCCCTTTCTTTAAATAAAACTTGTGTCTTAAGAAAATCTATTAAAGAATATAGGGAGAAATTGGAAATAGGGAAGAATTTAAATTTGAATAACATCATAATTTACAAAAATAAAGTTTAATAACACTAGCTGAATTTAGATGTAGAAACAATGGGGAAATTATGAGATGGGGAACTAATAGAAAGGCAATAGAGAATAATAAATATTCATGCTCTTTAGATCTATGAATAGGTTTTTATTGCACTATTTTTCAATCATTATTACTCAGCAATTTTTTGGAAGGGACAGTTTTGAATTTCTTTCTTTCTGTGTTTGCTTGTGACTGTTGCAGTTGCTGTTTCTCATTGACAAAAATAATCTCAGAAATTTACCCAAACATTCTCTAGATCTTAAAGGAATATAAATGTATAATGAGATGAATCATAATTAGGGAAACTTTATATTGGGGTAAATTATCTATAGAATTGACATTCATATTTTTTATCTTCACATCCTGAAAGTTATATAGGATAATAAATCCCATTTTGAATAAAACCAATTCATTTTTTCCAGAGGATGAAAATATCCAGAAAGGCAAATTATTATCAAAGTTAGTCAGAGCTCAGTGACAGCACAGGTTTCAGACTCAAAGTTTAAAATTCATTTTATTAATGTATGTTTTCTCCTTACAGATGATTCCTTGTGTTTTTCTCCTATTTTATGAAGACATGCAACAAAATAATACAGTAACTAATTTCATTTAACTAAGACTAATACAGGATCTTCCAAAACATATGTTTGAAATCTTTTTCAGTTTCTATTTGAGAATGTTGTTGTGGAACCTGCTTGTTATAGTGAAGATGAGGTTCATTCAGGCCCTTGAAAACTCCATGTATTTCTTTCTTTGGTAGCTGGCCCTTACTCATGCTAGTTTCTCAACAACCATACCCTGAGAAGCTATAGTTTATTCCACTAAAATTCCTTTTTAATTTTCTCCTAGGAAAAGAGGAGCATGGAATAATGGAGAAGCCACTCCTTGCATGTATATAAAATGTTGAATTTAAGTTGTGACGCAAGGTGAGGACTGTGGTACACATTATAATACACATTGTAATATGCCATCCACATTTCTCTTCAGTGAAAAAAAAAATAGAATAATAGAAATTAACTTTCATGGTTAAACAGTATGTACCCCAGAAAAGCATGTTCTTAAATTTCATTCATTCCTCTGGATATGAATCTACTGTAATTAGTAAGTCTTGAGGAAGCAAATTCAGCTTAGGTGTGACCCACCTCAATCAAGGTGGGTCCTTATCCTGGCATACTCTACAGGAGAATGATATTCAGAGAATGAGAAAATCATGAAAGCAAGAAGTTGAAACCAATGAAAACCAGAAGAGAAGGGAGAAGTCAGCAGATGCTGTCATGTGCCTTGTCATATGACAGAGAAGCCTGC
This sequence comes from Cabassous unicinctus, assembly GCA_029593785.1. Classification (NCBI taxonomy): domain Eukaryota; kingdom Metazoa; phylum Chordata; class Mammalia; order Cingulata; family Chlamyphoridae; genus Cabassous; species Cabassous unicinctus. Next base: position 20,675 of record JAQZBX010027310.1, read on the forward strand.
TGAAAGCCAGTCTTCAGGAAGAAAGTATGATGCCTTAATTTTTGGTCATTTGCCGAGCCTCAAAACTTGAGTGAATAAATTCTCATTGCTTAACAGAACCCATTTCATGGTATTTGCTTTGAGCAACCTAAGAAACTAAAATAGCACTCAGCAGAGTGTGGTGGTACTATAGCAAATAACAAAAATATGGAAACAGATTAGGAATTTTATAATGGTTAGAGGCTGGAAAATTGTGAGTTGCTTGATAGAAAAGGCCTAGATTGCTTTGAAGAGACTAATTGTAGAAACATGAGTGCTAAACTTACTTCTGATGATGCCTTTGAAGAAAATGATGAATGTGTTATTGTAAACTGGAGGAAAAGTGATTATTTTAAAGTGGCTGGGAATACTACAAAATTGAGTTCTGATGTTGGATGGAAGGCATAACTTTTTAATGAAGTTGTGCATTGAGCTAAGGAGATGTCCAAGAAAAGAGTGGAAAGTTCAGCCTGATTTCTCCTTCCTGTTTATAGTAAAATGCAAGAGGAAAAGGATAAGCTGAGAACTGAACACCTGAGCAAAAAAAAAAATTGATGGTTTGGAAAATTATGAGTTTCTGGAAAGCAAGTCATCCAAAAATAGTACTACATATGAAGGTTTAACTGAACATCAAACCAGTCAGCAGTTTTTGTGGATGTCAGGATTTGAAAAACAGTAATCCTGGATGAATGTGTGGAATGTTCATTTGTCTGATAGTTTGGACTCTTTTGTACTACATGCAAAACTGACAAGTTTTTTTATGAGATCTGTATGAACGGAAAAACTGCCAACCACTACTAAAAGTAACAGCAACAGAGCAGATTGAAGGAAGAACCACTTCAAGAGCAGAACGATGGAAGGTGAGTAATGAATCAAAGATATTTCTCAGGCCAAGAGAATGGATCCACCTTTGTGTGTGGAAAGGGTGGAAATGATGCCCTAGGAATTGTAAAGAATCTGGCCTCTTCCCAGATGCTTGATGAAGGTGGAGCCTGTATCCTTGGGAATGGGGAGATTATGGCCACTACACAAGCACTTGGAAGAGTTGGGGCTGCCATTCATTCACACACAAAGAATAAAACATCATTCTGTAAATGACACTCAGACTTTGAAATCTAAGAGAGTAGGCTCTGCAGGGTTTTTTAATTGTTTGGGATCCATGACCCCTGTTTTGTTTCCAATTTTGCCCTATGGGAATGGGAATGTTTACCCCTTGCCTTCATTGTACATCACAAGTAGATAACTTGTTCTCCAGGTTTAACAGGTCCAGAGAAGAAGGTAATTGTGCCCCAAGACAGACCACACCCATAACCAATTTTCTTGAGGCTTTGTACTAAGCATTGTTTCTGAAAAAGCTTAAAACATTGGAATATTCTGATGAAATGGATGTATTTTGAAAATTGAAAGAAACTGTATTTGGGGGTCCAGAGGGTGAAATGTGGTGTTTTGAAGCTATAAGTACCCTAGAAAAATATGTTCTTAAATTTAATCCATTCTTGTGGGTGTGAACCCATTGTAAGTAAGAACTTTTGATTAAACTACTTCCGTTAAATTGTGACTTACCTAAATCAAGATATGCCTTAGTCATATTACTGGAGTCCTTTTTAGGATAATGAAATGCAGACAGAGAAAGAAATCTACAAATGAAGCAACCAGAAGCAGAACATCAGCAGAACCCAGAGAATCACAATGTGCCTTGCCATGTGCTTTGGTTTTCTAATGTCTGCCAAGGCAATATATAGGAATGGTTGGGCTTTTACAATGGAGATTTATTAACTTATAAGCTTACAGTTCTGAGCTTGTGAAAGTGTCCAAATGAAGGCATCATAAGGATATGCTTTCCCCCTGAGCTGCAGCTCTGGGTGATCAGACACATGGCAGCATCTGCCCATCTTTTCATTGTCTTCTGGCACTAGTTGCTTTCAGCCTTGGATTTCCTTTCTCCTGAGTTCCTTTGATTTTAGCTTCTTGCTCTCCTGACATTCTCTTTTCCTGTGGCTTTCTCTCTGTCTCTATGGCCTCCTCTCGTTATATTTCTGCAGTTTATAAATGACTCCAATAAGAAGATTTAAACCCACTCTGGATCATGCTCTCCTGAAGTGATCTAATCAGCAGGTCTCATCTATAATAGGTTTTACAACCACAGAAATGGAGTAGCTTAAGAACAAAATTTTCTGGCATCTACAAAAGACATGAAGTACAATACCATGAGGCCAACTAAGAACCAACATTCACCAGTAGCCAGCCCAAGAAGCCACATTGTTCTTGGAGAAAGCATTGCCTTGACTATGACTTTCTTTGGGTTTTTTCAAGCATCAATCTAAAGCTAATAAATTCCCATTGTTTAAACCAAATCATTTCTTCACATTTGCTTTGGCAGCCTAGGAAACTAAAATATTATCTAATCTGAACAATAGGTAAATAAAGTGAAAAATAATGGTTGCATGGGCTGTGGGGCTATAAAGAAATGTAATATCCATGTTGTTTGAGTCCCAGAAAAGGAGAAAGATTATGGAGATAAAATACTACTCAAAGAAATCATGAATGGAACTTTCTAAAATTTGGCAAGTGATATCAGCTTACATAAGCAAGAAGCTGAGTAAATCCCAAATAGGATAAACTTAAAAAAATCCATGCCATTACCCATCATAAATAAATTTCTCATAATTATTTGCAAAGAAAATAATCATGAAAATGGCTAAAGAAAAATGACACCTTACTATTGGGATAAAACAATTTGTATGATAGTGGACATGTCACCAGAAACCATGAAGGCCAGAAGGACATGGCCCAATACATTGCAAGTACTGAGAGAAAAAGACTATCAACCAAGATTTCTAATCCCAGTTAAATACCCTTTGGAATGAAGGCAACATATAAGGATTGTCAGATGAAGTGAACTAAGAGAATTTATCACAAGCAGACCTATTAGAAAAGAATCACAAAAGGAATTTTAAACAGAATGGAAATGATAAAGAAATTTGGGATATTGGAAAGCAAGAAAAACTGCAATTAGCTGATTATATCTAAATACAATAGGCTCACCTTCCCTTGGTTTTCTAAATTATGTTTGACAACAGAACCAAAAATTATAACATGGAAATGTGGTTCTATATGTATGTATAAGAAATATTTAAGAAAATAATATTTTAAATCAGGGTGAGGGGTAAAAATATATAAAAGAAGTAAAGGACTGTATACATCACCAAATCTTACAAAATAACCACAAAATAACTTACAAAATAACCAGTAGAAAAGTTAGGTGTGTAATACATAACTTATGTATATTTAAGGTAATACATACGGCAGCCTCTAAAAACAAAAGAAGATTATACCTCTATACAAAAGGTATAATCAAAACCACTATAAGTAAATCAAAATATATTTCTAAAAATGTTCAAGTAACCCATAGGAAGGCAGAAAATAAAAAGAGAGAAATGAAAAACAAAGAATGACCAAAAAATAAAAGAAAATGGAAGACTTAAACCCTAATCTATTGATAATCCTATTAAATGTAAATGGTCTAAACAAATAAGACCTAACTATATACTCTCTACAATAATGTCTCTTAAATTATAGTCATATGGGCTTGTTGAAAATAAAAGGATGAAATATATGTAACATAAAATATTAGAAAAAGGAAAGCAGGATTGTCTGTGTTAATTTCATGTAAAGTAGACCTCGGCACAAAGAAAATTACCAAAGATACATTATATAATGATAAAAAAAAAGTCAATCTAAATTGAGAAATAAGAAATTTTTAAAAAGTAAAAAAATACACACAAAAAAAGTCAATCTATGGTGTAATATGGGGTACTTTTGGGACATTTGAATTGTCCTGCATGACATTGCAATGATGGATACATGCCATTATGTATTTTGTCATAACCTATAAAATTTTGTAAGATAGAGTGTAAACTATAATGTAAACTATAGTTCACATTTAGTAACAATGCTTCAATATGTGTTCATCAGTTGTAACAAATGTACCACACTAAAGAATGATGTTGTTAATGTGGGAATGTATGGGAGGAGAAGGGGGTGGGACATATGGGAATCCCTATTTTTTTATGTAACATTTATGTAATCTAAACTTCTTTTAAAGTAAAAATAAAAAAATAGAAAAAGAAAAATGAAGACATAGCAATTCTAATTATATATGCCACAGGCAGCAGAACTCTAAAATATATTTAGTAAAAATGAAGCTACTTGAAAGAGAAATAGACAAATCAAAGCCACTCTTAATAATTAATAGAACAATTAGACAGAAAATCAAGTAGAATATAGAAGAACTCAATGATGCCATCTGCCAATAGGATATACTTGACATTTATAGAGCATACTACCAAACTATAACAGAATACATATTCTTTTTATGTGTCTATAATATATATACAAGATAGACTATACCTTAGGCCATAACTACAATTATCTGGAAATATATTTTAATTTTTCAAAAAAGTTAAATCTACAACTACTATATGTACCATCCATTCTACAGTTAGGTAATTATGCAAAAGAAATGAAAGCATGTGACCATGGAAAGGCTTATACTCAAATATCCATGACAGTTTTATTTGTAATAACCCAGAGCTAGAAATAATACAAAAATTCATCAAGAGAGGAATAAAATAAACAAAACCTTGAATATCTATCCGAAGGAATACTACTCAGCTACAAAACTAATGAACTATTGATAAATGCTGCAATATTAATGAATCTGAAAATAATAATGTTGAGTGAAATAAACCATACAAGAAAGCATAGGTGCTATATCATTGAATTTATATAAAATTCTAGAAAAAGAAAATTAATCTGTAGTGTCAAAAAACAAATTAGTGGACACCTGGGGAAACTTTTGGGGACAATGAAAATATTCATTAGTCTGATTGTGATGATAATTCTGTAAATGAATACATAAGTAAAATGTATGGGATTATACATCTTAACAAAAGTCACAATTAATCCACATTATGCAAATATATGAAATATATGTAAATGTATGCATATGTGTTTATACACAATATTAGAATTTTCAAAATATAATTCCATTTACTACTTCCCATATATCACTGAATCACATTAACACAGCCGATCAACTAAAATAACCTGTAATATTGTAGTCCAAGGAAAGGATAAGAGAAAGAATAGGGCTGGAAAGTTATTGGCAGAAATATTGATAGTTTTCTTTTATTTAATTATTCAAAAAGCTGAAAGCCAAATATAAAGAAATAATCTTAAAATCACTGAGAAGCAAAAGTGATATTATGTCATATTATATATAAAGAAACAAGGCTAAAAAGGATGGCTGGCATCAAATCAGAAACTGTGGTGGTTATAATGTATTAGAAAAATATTCTCAAAGAACCTAAGGGAAAAAAAAGAAAAAGAAAAAAGGTTAATTCAAAATCATGTAGAGAGTGAATATGTTTCTCAAAACTGTATGCAAACAAATTATATTTACAGGTAATCAAAGGAAGAGATAAATGCCAAAGAGAAAAGTTAACTAAAGATGTAAAGGACTTGTACACAGAAAACTATACAACATTGTTAAAGGAAATCAAAGAACACCTGAATAAATGGAAGAATATTCTCTATTCATGGATTGGAAGACTCAACATCATTAGATGTGTGTTCTACCCAAATTGCTAGATGGCAATTTAGAATTCAAGGGAGAGATAAATAGTATCAGAATATATATTTATATATAAATAATGCTTTTATATTTATACTTAATTCATTTAAGATATAATCCATTAATTAAAGCAAAGTAATAACAAATGAATTAAAAGTATTATAAAATAAGAAAAAGAAAAATATATGGTAAAGTAGCACAAAACACAGTAAAGTGGAAACTGGAAATCCTTTTGAGGTTCTTATAATCATATATAAAATAGTCTTATTTTAATTCAAAGCAATTTACAATAATTTAATTATGTCTACAACATAAATTGCAAATTGTATTTAAATATCTTTATAGCATTACTGATTACTTACAATCACAAGATATACCTAGAGTTAGCACTAAAAGAACAATATAAAGAGAGAAAACTTAAACACCAATAGAGAAGACAGAATTGAAAACAACAAAAATTATTCAATTACATTTTGTAGCTAGCTTTTCCAATTCAGTAAAAAATGCTGTGGTAATTGTTATTGGGATTGTGTTCAATCTGCAAATTAATTTGGGTAGGACAGACATCTAATTATGTTTAGTCTTCCAATCCATGAACATAGAATATTCTTCCATTTATTTAGGTCTTCTTTGATTTCCTATAACAATGTTGTATAATTTTCTGCATACAAGACCTTTACATCTTTGATAAAGTTTACTTCTAGGTATTTGATTCTTTTAGTTGCTATTTTAAATGGAATACTTTTCTTGATTTCCTCCTCAGATTGCTCATTATTGGTGTACATAAATGCAGCTGATTTTTGCGTGTTGATCTTTTATCCTGCCACTTTAGTGAGCTATCATCTCTAGAAGCCTTGTTGCAGATTTCTCTGGGCTATCATGTCAGCTGCAAATAGTAGAATTTTTACTTCTTCCTGTCCAGTTTAGATGCCTATTATGTCTTTTTCTTGCCTAAGCACTCAAACAAGTATTTCAAACACATTGTTAAATAAGAGCAGTGACAGTGGGCATCCATTTATCGTTCCAGATCTTAGATGGAAAGCTTTTAGCATTTCACCATTGACTATATTAGCTGTGGGTTTTTCAATATACCCTTTATCATATTGAGGAAGCTCCTTCTATTCCTACCTTTTGAAGTGTTATCAGGTGCTCTATTTTGTCAAATAATTTTTCTGCGTCAATGGAGATGATCATGTGATTTTTTTTCTTTTAATGTGTTAATGTGGTATACTACATTGATTGATTTTCTTATGATGAGCCATCCTTGCATACCAGGGATGAACCCCACTTGTTTGTGTTGTATAATTCATTTACTGTGTTGTTGAATATGATTAGCAAGTATTTTATTGAGAATTTTAGCATTCAATTTCATCAGAAAGATTGATTTGTAGATTTCCTTTCTTGTGGTGTCTTTGCATGTCTTTGGTATTAGGGTGATGTTAGCATCATAAAATGAGTTAGGCAGTGTTCACTCCACTTCTATTTTTGGAAGCGTTTAAACAGGATTGGTGTTTGTTCTTTCTGGAATGATGGTAGAATTCACCTGTGAAGCCATCAGGTCCTGGACTCTTCATAGTTGGAGGTTTATGATGACAAATTCAATCTCATTACTTGTGATTGGTCTGTTGAGTTCAACAATTCCTTCTTTTATCAATTTTGGTTGCTTGTGTGTTTCTAGAAAGTTGTCCATTTCATCTAAGTTATCCATCTTGTGACATACAATTTTGCAAAGTATCCTTTTCATATACTCCTTATTTCTGTGGGATCAGTAGTGATATCCCCTTCTGCATTTCTTATTTTATGTATGTGCATCTTCTCTCTTTTTTCTTTTATAGTCTAGCTGAGGGATTGTCAATTTTATTAATCTTCTCAAAGAACCAACTTTTGGCTTTGTTAATTTTTTCTAGTACTTTCTTATTTTCAGTTTCATTAGCTGTGCTCTAATCTTTGTTATTTCCTTCTTTCTACTTGCTTTGGGATTAGTTTGTTGTTCTTTTTCTAATTCCTCCAGGTGTGTGGTTATTTCTTTGATTTTAGCTCCTTCTTTTTTAATGTAGGCATTTATGGATATAAATTCCCTTCTCAGCACTGCTTTTCCTGCATCCCACAAGTCTTTTT
>JAQZBX010027311.1:0-28445 GCA_029593785.1 Cabassous unicinctus
CATTGTTTTTTTTTTTTTTTTGTATGGTAAGGTGTCACTTTTTCCCTTCAGTCTTCTTATATTTCCTCTTTGTTGTCTGTGTTCCTTTGGGGAAAAAAAAGGACCAGAGAAAAGGAAAGATATAAGAAGAGAAAAAGAATGATATTGATAACAAAACAAAAAAGGTATAAGAGGAACCATTCAAGAGCTAGGAAACTAAGTAATATGAGTAAACAAACATAAAATAAAAACATAGAATAATAAGAATAGAAAGAAATGAAATAGAAAAATAAAACAAGAGATAAAATAAGGAATAAAATAATAGAATAATTAAAAGGTGGATATATGAAAAAACTTATAGAAAGAAAGAAAAATTAAGGAGAGAGAGCAAAAAAGAAAAGATGAAGATGAAATAAGAAGTGGTGGATTGGAAAAAAAGCAACAGAAGTCAGAAGACAAAAAAATGAAGGAAAGAATAGAAGTAAAGTAGTTTGAAAAAATAAGTAAAAGGGAAAAAAGGAAAGTAAGAAAGGGAAAACAACAAATAAGAAACAACAGCAACAAAAAGCAACCCAAGAAAAACAGACTTCCTTCTTATGTCCCTAAAGACGGTCTCAGGCTTCTGGTGCTCATCATTTAATCCCTTTGCAGCCTGCCCTCTGCAGGTGATGTGTCTAGTTTTCACAAATAAATTAAAGAAAATATAAAGAAAAAACACAGAAACACTCCAAAACAAAATAATAGAATCTCAATTTATAAGTTTCCTATCATAAGGTGCTAGCTGCATCCCTTAACTCTACCTGGATCCCTTCTCTTAGGAAATATTGGGACTGGTACCAGTGGCCTTCTATATGCAAGGAGGAATTCCCCCACTGCACTAAAGCAGCTCTACAGGCTAAATAGGCTTTTGAAAGCTTGTTGGACTCTTCCTGCCCCTGTTTCCCTTAGGAGTGTTGGACTTTTAATAGTTTTCAGGGACTAGACTAATTAGTTACTTGTCTCCACCCCCTCCTTGACCAAGTTCCTCCCTCCCCAGGCAGCTGGGTGTGACAGGCTGCTTGAGTACATTCCCCTCTACCCTTTCCCCAAGGCCATCTCAGTACTGCCTGGTATCCTTCCTGAGATTCAAAGGCGCCTCAGGTGTCCAAACCCATAGAAAGGAAATGACTCTCCAAATTTTGCCAGAACTTTCTCCATCATAGGGAATGATCCCTCCCACTCAGCTGACTGGTGATAGCCAGGAGGTCATCAAAGGATATTTGCCTTGAGCGTGGGGCTTAGCCGCCCACTGTTTCCAGCCACAGGGGAAAATAACCCTGGGTTTTCCTTTGGGGTCTTTATCTCTTGGTCCAGCTCCCTCCATATCAATGCCCTGAAACCTCCTGCTCTGTGGATTCACAAAAAAGCTCATTCAGGCAGGATTTTGCCCTTTCTCAGCCATTTATTTTGTAAAAGAACTGGTCAGTGCCTATCTAAAATGATGCTATTTTCCATGTACATCTGTAGATGTCCTTTAATTTGAGAAAATTAGTCACTATTACTAGATTGCTGAGGTTTTTTTCTTTACTCAAGAATGGATACTACATTTTGTCAAATGATTTTTATCTGCATCTATGCATACGATGTGATATTTTTCAGTAATTTGATATGATGTATTACAGTAATTGATTTTCAAGTGTCTAATCAGCCTTATATATCTGGTATAATTCCCATTTGTCATAGTTTATTTTTATGACATTGAACAAATAGAGGGAAAAGACAGGAAAGTGGAATCAGTATTTTTTTAAAAAGGGGGTTTTGCTTGATACTCAACTGCCAGAAAGATAGTCTAGAAGGGCTTCTTGCTGTCCAAAAATGTCTGTTCTCCCTTTATCTCTCATAAACCAAGAAGTCATTATTTTTTAACTCAGAATATATAGGTATTTGTCACTAGTGCATTTTTAAAATTCTCTTCAAGTCTTTACTTTTTAACTTGGAATGTATAGGTATTTCTTAAATAAGATTCAGAGACATTTTATTATCATGTGTTAGTTAATCATAATTTTCAGGTTTTTAAAATTAAAATTCTTACAATTTTTCAGATTTACTATTTAAATCTGCACACTGGGAAGGATTGCTTTTGATTACTATTGGTTTATAATTTCATGGGGAGTAAAGATGTCATTTGACTCTCAAGAATTCTCTTTTTGTTATATTTACTTAATATTTTGTTGCTTCTTAAAGTGCTATTATATGTCAAATAATTTTGGTTCACCATGCACAGTCTGTAGTCATATGAAGTTTCTGTTCTAGCCTAAGAATAAAGATTTTTTTCTGCTTCTGTTTATTTCACATTTGTTTTCTCCCATGAACAGCTCTAAAGTCTACACATGCCAGCACACACACACACACACACACACACACACACACACACACTTGTGTGGCTCCCTTCTTACTAAAACTGACTCCTTCTTAGATTTCTCTGTCCTTAAGTCATCACTCATACTCCATAGTGGTACACAATACAGAGTATTTTACATCATGCTATACTTAATTATTGTTCTTTCATGGAAGTCCTCTGATAAACTAATTTAAAAAACACAAGTAATATTTTGTCTTTGACCCTTTTATCTGTTATTTGCTTGTATTTTCTTCAGCCATCTTACACTGGCTATATATTTTAATCGATTCCTATGGTTCAAAAATTGCCTTTCAGTTGATAATTACTAATTATGTGTTTTTATTTTTAATGATGTTATTTGATTCTCAGATACATATAGTCAAACCGACATATCTACTGGAACATATCCCATGTATGTCAAACTCACCATGTCCCAAATAAACTCACGGTCTACTCCTTCTCTTATCCTATTCCACTCAATGTGTTCCTTTATATACAGCTAATAGGCTACATTTACTGAGAACATTCCACGTGCCAGCTATTTTAGAAAACACTGCTCACAGAATACCTTTTCCTGTCCTTAACTCACCAGGGTAACCTCTATTCATCCACTGATTTTTCAACTTCTACTTCAAGCCCTCTGGAAAATCTCCTCAAAGTCTGTTGCTTTTATCTTTAATCTTCATCACTGAATTCTCATAAAAAACAAACATCCTACTACATGAGCAATTACAAGAACCTACAAATTTGTGAAGGTTTTGGAATAAATGTGTGTGTGTATTTATCATAATAACCCCAAAAGCTAATACAATCCAAATAAATAGCCAATGTGCAGGAAATGTTTGTAAATGAATATATGCATTACTTGTGCACCTTCAAAACTATTTGACTTTCAATTTAGACTTCAAATTCACATTATGTTGATATCTACTTTGTCCACTTAAATTTTTTAGATCTTTGAACGTATTGTTGAACTTTCTTTTTGCTTTTCTTTAAAGAGAATCAATTTTTCTGCTTTTATTTTTTTATCAGCTGCCTCCCAACTAATGAATGATAAACTGCCTTTCTTTGCCTGATCTTTCAATAAAATATTTTAGTTTTGTAGCTTGTACTTTACCTCACAGAGCATCTACTTGTGAGATATGAAAGCCAGAGGGAGTGGATTCAGTGATTCTGTGATTGTGTTAAGAGCTCTTAGGCAGATTGTTTTCAGGCATTGACAGTTAGTTACACTACTAGGGACTCAAATATTTTCATTTAAAAATTAATGTTTCTGGACTTGAAATTTTCTTACATCAGTGAATCATGAAAAGTTTTTATGGAGACTCCAGTTTATTTGTGTGTAGACTCATTTTACTGTGTAAAATGATGTGTTCTTTTACTGATGTGGGGATAAAGTCAGTTCTTTTCACTTGAGCTCGACTATAGTTAAGGCCTTCTCAGGGTTACAGTCTAAAACATAAAGAAGAACTGACCTACACGCATGGTTGGCCTGACAAAAGTAGTCCTCTCAGGAAATTTAGGGACAAAACAATAAGTATATTAGATCAACTGAGAGGTAGAAGAATTATTTTAATTGCTTATCTACCTTCTTCCAAACCTCCTTCTAATCTCTCAAGTGACACATGCATCACTGAGTAAATTTACTCACCATTACCAACTTTGGACTTTATTCATTGCTGTAAAAACAACTGTCTTTTTCTTTCCAAGATATCAGTAGGTATAAAACAAAAAGATTTAAAGGATGACCCACAAGGAAATGTGACTAATTGGTTTCTGTTTATTCTACTTTCAAAATATATGTTTGAAATTAAGACAATGATCTTTAATGGGGTTATGAATCTTCAGTGTAATTGTTTTGGGAGATGGAGAGGTATGCTCATTAAATTATATGTATATATAGATCTTTTTTAATGTGAGGTTGCTAATACAGATAACAAAATTCTGTATATGTATCAAGTTTTATTTAACTTAAATGCTAATCTATTCTTATGCATAAAAATTTCCCAGAGAATGGCATTTATAAGTCCAAAGAAACTACATTCTAATAAGTAAAGAAAAACAGATCCTTTACCAAATACAGAAGTTATCACTCACATTTTGAATTTTGTTAGATACTTGAAAATTCATTTGGTCCCAGATTTCCAAAGTTTATGACTAAACTTTCAAGAAGATTAATATAATTAAAATGACAAATATAACACTTACTATTTTGATAGCCAATCATATTATCTGTTGAAACACATGAAATCTTGTGACTTCTAAAATGAAAATTATAGATTGAATGAAGATTTTCATATGAATATCTGTCACTTGTGTTTGTGAATCAAAAACCACATGCCTGAAAACTCTGGAATACATAGAGCTCTCAGATATATCCATCTTCAACCAAATATGTAGAATTATTTGTTTTAACTACTAAAAACCTGTTAAAAATAAGCAAAAAACTGTATATACATGAAGATGGTAGAATGTCAGGATACGTCTCCAGTTTTATGTACATTGATCTTCTGATTTCTCAGGGAAGGAAATAAATTGAGAAAATGTAGTTTGATATTTGCTTTATATGATAAAAATGCAATTATGTGAAAAAGACTCCTTGGTAACCCATACATAACTCACTAATGAATCTTCTCTGTAATGAAATTTCGGAAAAAATAGCATGCTAACAAAGCTTCTTTGGAGATAGTGTCCTTGGAGACAGAACTTTGAACAATAGCAATATGATTTGTATAACTTGAAAAAATTTGTCAAATGTTCTTTAACTGCTAAACCTAGTGTAAATTGTTTACATGTAATTATACGTCATCATTTACAGCAATTAATTCATTTCATCATGAATGTTCTATCACATTTTAATTCATTTACTATTGTTATAAATCCCTTCTTTTGTTTTCCACTAGCATTAAAAATTTCTCTTCAATATCTTTCAATGTTTAACTGATGCCTAAGTCATATTTAGAATTTACCTGTATTTTTCACAATCCAAAATATATTCTGAGAAATGCAATCTGATACATACTCATTGGAATAATTTCCAGAAAGTATTTTCTGGGTCAAAAAGATATATATTTTTTGATGAAAACATAACAAATTTATGGAGATTTTTGTATAACAGTTTTGAATATTTTGGATTGAAACATCCATGGTTACTATAGTTATTGAAAACGTAAAGTTTTCAATTTTTTTGTTATACATTTACAGTTTGCACTGAACTTGCAAAACACAAGGGTAAATCTCAATGAATTTTATGTGTGTATATCCTGGCATATTATTGACTATCCAAATCAAGATATAAAATATTTTCATCACCTCAAAAGTTTTCACTGTACCTCTTTCATATGTGCCACTCTCCACAGAAATAACCACTATTTTTACTTCCATCACCAGTGGTTATTTTTACCTTTATTTCACTTCATATATTTGGTTTCTCACAAAAGGCAATCCTTTGTTTCTGGATTATTTGATTCAACTCAATGTCTTTAAGATGCATCCATGTCATTTTATTCATAAATATGATATATGTTTTAATTAATACCTAGCTTTCCATTGCATGCACATATATTTTTACTCATTTTAAACTTGATGGTTTTTGTTGTTTCTATTTTTCATATTGCTAATTTGAATAATATTCTAAATAACATTCTTGTACGTGATGTTTTGTGAATATATGAGCAAATGTTTTCTGCCTTGGAATTAACCTATGAGTGGAAAAACTTGGGTCATATGATAAGCATATGTCATATTTTCATAAGCACAGATCCTTCCTTTGCAAAGAAATCTATCAAAAACATTTCCACTTCCATCAGCAGGTAATCAGAAATGCTGTTTCTTCACCTCCTCACCAAGCCTGGGAATGTCATTAGAAAACAAAACAAACAAAAAAAAACACCTTTCCATTCTTATGAGTTTGTAGTTGTTTATCATCATAGCTTTAATTCATATCCCTTGATGAGTAATTATGTTGTGAACTTTTTGTAAAGGCCTGTTCAAGTGTTGTTACTTATAAATAATATTTCTTTTCCTTATTTGCATTTTTTTGAATTCTTGAAATTTTTTATATCTTCTGGATAGGAAATTTACTATGTATAATTATGTTGCTTAATTATCAATTTTCTTAATCATATTATTTTAAATAAGGTTTAAATTTTACTACTGTTAATTGTAGCACCTTTTTCTTTTATGTTTAATGCATTTTTGTCATAAAAAACATATTTTACCACAAGTGTATTCTCTATATATTCTTTTAGAAAATTTTTTATTTTAGTTTCTGCATTTAGATTTGTTAGTCATGTCAAATTTTTGTATATTATATGAATTAAGGCTCAGAGTTCATTTTTTCCTACACAAAAATATCTAGATGCTCTGACATAGAATGTAATCTCCTTGTTGTTGTGAACGGAGTACTTACATTTGTAACAATCTATTGCTTGATTCTATTCTGTTCCATTGACATATTTATCTTTGTACCACTATCAGCTGTTTAATTTCTTGCAGTTTTGTATCAATTATAAAATTGAAATCTGAGATTATAAATCCTTCTGCTTTCTTTACGTTAAAGTCTTGATATTTCTAGTAATTTTTCATTTTTATATAAATTTTCATATTGCAAAATTACAATTTATGAGTTTGATTTGGATTTTAGTGAACCAATAGTTCAATCTGGATTCGACATCTTAATAACATAAAATTTTACATTCTTTACAAATAACATATCTCTATGTTTATTTCTTCTTTGATTTTTCTAAACAGCATTTTATTGTTTTCTATGTAGAGATATTATACATCTTTTGTTTGAATTATTCTTACATAATAATATTTTAATGGTATATCAAAATGGTATGCTTTATAAATTTCATTTTTTACTTTTATTTAATATTAAGGTTACAATTGATTTTGTATCAAGCAATATTAGAATTTTATTATATTAATTTTATTAGAGTCACCCTCCATTATCAGTTGGTAGTGATATATTAAAGCAAGGGTTTAAGCAGGCACTGAAGTCTCTAGTAAGTTACATGAAGATCTGGCTCAAATGCCAATGGCTCTTACTCCTGCCTATTATCTTCTTGCATCAAGTCTGCATCAAAAGCATCTTGTGTAGTTCTCTATGATTAGTTGACTGAGGAAGAGAAAACTTGGAATGATTTAAAGACTGTTTTGCACAATGTGCAGGCACTACTTGAAATCTCTACTGCCCTTTGCTGGGATGTCCCTGGAGGATAGTGGTGAAAGGAAACCCTCCCCTCCCCAGGTGGCAGAACTTCAAGGAATGTCCCTGGTTGTTCATTTTGCTTTGAAGGAGAAATGACCAGACATGTGATTGACTAGTAATACATGGGTTGTAGCCAACTGTTTGGCTGGATAGTTAGGGAAGTGGAAGGAATATTATTAGAAAATTGGTGAAAAGAAAGACTGGGTGAGAGGCATATGGATAGACGTGACCTTTCTAAATGAGCAAAAAAGGTAAAGATCTATGTGTCCCATTTGAATGCTCACCAAAGTGTGACCTTAGCATGTGAGAATTTTTATAATCAAGTGAATAAGATGGCCCATTCTGAGTAGACCAGCCAGCCTCTTTTTACAACCGCACCTGCCATTGTGCAGTGGGCTCACAGATAAGGAATCAAGGTGACAGGAATCGAGGTTATACATAGATTCAGCAACATTGCCATCCACCCTACAAGGCAAACCTGACTGCAACCACTGCTGCACTGCTACACAGAGTGTTGTGGAAATTCAGACTTTAGTACAACAGAAAGTTTCTACAAATTACCATTTTATTATTTACACAGCACAATGTGTCCAAAAGAGCAGGTGAGGAGATCCCATTGTGTTTGGTTACCTTGGGAATCCAAAAGTGGTGTCAGGGTCAGTGTATGGCTAACCCAACTTAGAGTTGGATAAGAGAGATGCAGCACTCTTTGAGTGTTGATTATTTATATACCCCAGTGGGAGGTGATCCTGCCACTGAGAGTTCTCTCCCTGATAAGCATCTGGAGCTGGATGTTCCCAGGATCTCTTTCAAAGAATGGTCAGTCCTTTTCATTAGACCTAGTATCACCAGAGCTGTGGAATGGAACAGACTGACACATCTACACATAATAGAAAAGGAACCAGTGTGTAGGTGAGGCCCTGGATGTGGCTGCTGACCATGTATCTGTGATTTTTCCAAAAAAGGGAAGATCTGTTTCCCTGCCTTTTCCAGGTTCTAAAGGCTGCCAGCATTCTTTGTCTAGTGGCTGCTTTTCTCACCTTGTCTTATGCCATAACATCGATTCTCCCCTCCTACTTTTCTACTTTATCTTTGCCTTATATAGACCTATGTGATTATGTTGGCCCACCTAGATAATGCAGGATAATCATCTCAAGATCCTTAATTTAAGCACATTTGTAAAGTTATTTTGGTGCTTTAAGATTGCATATTCACAAATATGGGAGATTAGTACTTGGGCTTAATTGGCATGGATTTAGTCTATCTACCACAGTTGTGTATAAGAAATCTGGAGTGCTTTTTCATAATACATAAATATATCTGCATATACAAGTGCTGAAATTAAAAATCCTCAAAAATATTGAGTGCCTTTCTTTCACTCTAATTATATATTACCTTATCCTTTTTTTCCATTTTATTTGTAGTTACCCTGTGCATTTCATGTTAAATTTATTAAAGTGTCAATTACATTTTTGTAACTATTATTACTGAAATAATATTTGCTCATTGGTTTATGGTGATTATGATATTATAAAAATTTTTTTATTGATTTTTAAGTAATTTCCATCTGTTCATTTTGAGTACTAAATTTTCTTATTAATTTTGTTAAATTTTTTGAATTTTCAGGATATGTAAGAATCATGGGGGAAAAAAAAGATATACCACAATTCATCTGTGTTAAGACACCATCAATTTAAAAACCTACCATTATTTTGACTAATAGATATAATGTTAAACTATGAACAATACTCAATGTCATCGATTGTAAATTATATCTGTACTTCAGTAAAAGGATGGTGCAAATAAAATTAAAATATATACTCACAAATATGTAATAGTTTCACTTGCTCTTTCCATTATTTATTCTGAATGTTTTCTTTTTATTTTAGTGCATTTCCAAGAACTTCCAGTGGATTATTGAATATTTATCTCTTTTTTACTCATTTATATTCAGTATGGTGTGATTTTTTAATGCTATTTGACTTTTCAAAAACCTGTTTTTTTTATTTCTTTAGCTTAGATAATTATTTTCCTCCAGTAAGTTAACTTTGAATTTACTATTTTTATTATTTTTAAATTTTTTCACATTTATTAAGATAATAATAATTTATTGATATATTTGACAATTTGTCAAAAATGATTACAATAGAGATAATAAAATTCCTATTTTTTTTTAACATGTACTGGAGATTGAATCCAGGACCTCCTATTTGTGAAGCAGGCATTCAACCACTGAGCTACACCTGCTCTCCCAGAATTCCTTTTGAAAACAGTTTTTCATTTCTTCAAATAATGTAAAATGCAGTGACTGCATTTCATTGGTTTCAGGCTGGTAATTAGGTAATTAAATGGAAATAACTTAATTTCTAAGGAATTATATTGGTGTGGGTTTCTAAATTCTTTATACATAACTATTTAGATTATTATGAGAGAACTGGGACTGTACATGCTTAATTTGTGTTAAAAGTAGGCACAGTGCATCAAGCATATCTAATACATGGCAGAAACATTTTTCTGAAAATTGTACTCTAGGGAAATGCACATATTTTCTGATTCAAGCTTTCATTGAGTGTTCAATGTGTTGCTAGTTCTGACTTTATTATTTTGTGTCATTCCAAGTCCTGCAACCATATAGATTCAGAATCTTTGCACCTAGGTCTTTGGTATTCATAAGGCAACCCCTGGCTCCCATCATCTAGCAATAAGCTCTCCTGAGCACCCAGACTCATTTTATAATTCATTGCTCTACTTGGATTGCATCTTTATGACTACTTGTTTACAACTTTGCAATGTTTTCAGCTATCGATTCAAGACAATCTTAATTAAATTTTATGCAGCATTTCTATGTTTTTTTACTAATAGTATTTCGAGGTTACCTTAATCCTCGATTTTCTAAATTTTTAAGTGCTATTATTTCTAAATTGCTGTTTGTGTTTTTATATTAGCCTTATTTCATCCTTTATGGACTTTTTACATAAAATTTCTCTTATTTCATGTATTTGGATATAATTGTGATGCATAAATGAGTAGTGCTTCAAGGGATATTGTCCTATAATAGATCAAATATTGAACTTACTATCTCAAAAATTATAATATTATGAAGCTAATATCAACACAAAAGCTGTTTTTTAAGAAAAGTATTGAAATGTTTTAAAACTAAGATGTAAAACATTATCAACTATTTGCATGAAAAGTGAGCATGCAGGATTGGTTTGAGGAGTGTTCACTGGAAACTATTTTACAGAAGTGTTGAGAAAAGTAATGGAACAGTAGTATTGATACTAAAACAGAAACAAGTTTATAAGCATGAGTAAAAACACCCAGCACAATAATGGATAAAAATAAATCTTTTCTTTTGAAATGTTCCTTTACATACAATTTTTGATACTTAGTAGAGAGCATTTCTATCCTTTTGATTAAGTCATTGAATGCTTTCTTTTTTTTTTTTTTTAGATTTTATTTATTAGTTCTTTATTGTTGTAAAAAAAATACTACAAATACAGCTTATAATGACTTGATTGTGCCTCAGGTATAAATAAATGGGTTCAATGTCGGTGAAATAGAAGAAATGAGCAGTGTAACCATTTTATTAGTGGTCACTTCTTCCTTGCTGTAGGGTTCATATAGATGAAAATGCACATGCCATAGGTAACGGAAACCACAATCATGTGGGAGGAACAGGTCGAAAAGGACTTTTCCATTGTTGGACTGAAGGGAATCTAAGAATTGCCCTGAGGATGTTAAGCATAAGACAGAACTACACAAGTCACAGTCATAATCAGGGTCAGCATAGCACAGATTTTCACTGTCTCTTCCAGGAGCCATGTGTCTGAGCATGCGATTTTCACTAGGGGAAATGCATCACAGGCAAAATGGTCAATGATGTTAGAGTCACAAAATTCCAGTTTAAAAACCTTTTAAATGGTGGGATATCTATACACAAACCAGCCATCCAACAGCAGATGATGAGAAATTTGCAGACATTTTTGCTCATGATGATCACGTAGTGTAGGGGTTTGCAGATGGCCACATAGCGGTCATAGAACATGGCAGTGAAGAGAAAAAATTCTGACACTGTAAAGAAGTCAGTAAGAAATACCTGGATGACACAAGAATTATAGGTAATGTCCTTGTCACCCGTAGCTATGTTATATAAAAATCTAGGAATACAAACAGATGTGAAGGAGACCTCTAAGAAGGAAAAGTTTTGTAAGAAAAAGTACATGAGTGTTTTCAGAAGGGAATCCACAAAGGTGAGTGTGATGATGGTCAGGTTCCCAGTTACACTCAGCATGGAGGTGAGAAGTAGAAATATAAAAAGCAGAACCTGTAGCTGAGGCTCATCTGTCAGTCCCAGGAGAATGAACGTTGCTATTGTGCCGTTTCTCATCACTGACTGCTGACTTCTTTTCAAGCTGCATGTAATATTTGGAGAAATTTTCTTATTCTTTATTCAAACTGTTCTATAATTGAACATATTCAGTGTTTTATTCGCCATTCCATTTTTTAAAATTGTTTTACATCCATTGTTTGCTTAGGATTTTAACTTGAGACTACAATACCTCACAGGTTAGATGTAATTTTACGAGTAGCACCAATCCCCTTGGCTCTCAAGAATTATTCCCTAATCAAAAGTTAAATTTTAAATTTTACCATTGATTTCATGTCTTTTCTAAACATTTTCTATTATTAAAAATCCTGCTAAAAATTAACAAATAACTTAGGCTCACTATACAATCTCTAAGTAGCGCTTGTAGTCTCTGACCAAAATATATATTTTTGTTTATTGATAGTTAGATAAGTGTTTTTAATTCCCCTTAACAACCCTAACCTCTTCTGCTGCGCCTAACGTATCCATGTTTTTTTCTGAATATGCATATCTTTCATAAATATTCCCCTAAACTTTACTTCTGATGAAACAGATGACTGCCTTCTATTTCCTTTGATTTTCCAGTAAAATAAATTACTTTTAATTCATGATAGCTTCTTTGCCTAATATAACAGAGTTAATTCAGAAGACAAGAATCTTTTGATTTTGTGTTTAGGTTGCTCCACACATATTTTTCAGGTCAACCATTAATTATACCAGAAGGGATTCAAATATTTCCAAAATGTAATCATTATTGCAAGGCCTGGGATATTTTGACATCACAATACAGAAATCTTTCTCCTTTTTATCCAGTTTTTTTTTTGTTTTATGAGCAATTTCACTTTGTTGTTTACCATACTGTGTTCAGATTCTTGTTGAGTGTGGACTGACTTGCCTGTGAGTATTTGTAAATTTCACTGATTTACCAAAATAGGGAAGAAGCACTGACTGAGGTAACAGATTTCCTTCAAGTTAGAACTCTCCTAGGGAATTTTGGTTCTCATTTAATAACAATCAATATTTATGTAAAGATGTAGAAGAGCTTTTATGTAGCAACTCACCTACTTGCTTCCATCTTTTTCCTAATATTCCAGTTAAGGTACACATCACTGTGAAACCTTACTTAGAATTCAAAGTTGGAACATAATCCCATCCTCAAACTATATCATTTTCCCACATGATATTACAACTTCTTATCCAATAAAAGTTAACAAAGCTGTAAAGCATAATTTACCGGTATCTGTGCATACTCACTTGCAAAAAAATGGTCCAATGAACACAGAGTTCGTTGATGAGCTGTTGTCACTTTATTCAGTATGTTATCCATTTTGGAGGGTGAGGATAAAGATCATGCCTATAGACTTATTTGCTTACAGAAATAGTTTATTAATTATAATTTTTGGTTAAATGTATTGCCTAACTATCCATGGATATTTCTTATATTAAGTTAGGTGTGGATTTATTATTGTCTCATGCATAAAAGCCTCCCAAATACTGACATTTATCTACTAAAGATATTCTAAAAAATATTTACTATAAATAAATATATGTTGGCTACATTACAAAACATAAAAATTATTGCTGAAAGCCATTTTATCCTCAGGAGCAAAATATGACCAAATCCTGCAAAAGGAATTACAATCTAAGAAAAATTTCATCATACTTACTCACCTGTTAGTAAATCAGAGCTTCTGTTAGTGTTTAAACATGACAACATTAAGAACGTAATGTTGAAATGATATTTCAATGAGTACATTTATATCTTCACCTTTACTGGAGTATCTGGGAATACATACAACTCCCTGACATTGTTATCTTTAACAAATCTGACAGACTACCTGAGAATAGGCTTAGAGCTATTATAAGCCTCCAACATTTTATTACTCTCTCCATTATTGAAAAGAAAATAAAGTCCTTTAAAGGCAGGGATATCAGGAAATCTATTCATAGGTGGAAGAGATGATATTCTAAAGAACCAGGACACAGTGAAGGGCTTTACCCCTTGGAGCATGAATTTTTAAATATTGATGTATATGCCACTAAGTGAATAAAATGTTCCTTGGTGACAAACATTCAAGAATCAATGAATTTTTAGAATAATGGTAATTTGCCAAAAAAAATAGGAACACAGGCTTCAGTGGGGACTGTGTCCTTGGAGATGGGATGATGCGTCTGCATCAGACTCAGGTCAGGAGGACAGCTCTGTTACTCCCTAACATAGCTCATATTTTTAAAACTTTCACATCTACTAAGCATTTGTGAGATTAAATCCTTTATTTTATAAATATAGTCTTTTAGTATAGTATATAGACTTTTTATTATCATTGGACATTTTCACTCAGGTTAGCAGAGGCAGGTCATAGGATTATATGAGGCTACTGCTTACATTGAAGACCTTATCCTTCCAGATTTTTCCTCTCTAAACACACACATTAAATTAAAGGGATTATTCACAAATGAAAAAATTTGCAACATTACACTATAATTGGATGGGAGAAAATATGCTTTTGCATAATTAAACACATCTTAATTTACCACATAAATTTCTGATCTTTCCAATTAAACAGTATTAATCAAGTTGGATTTATGGAGATGTTGGTATTTATTTCCCATGTCTCAATTCAATTTATAACATTCTTTCAGTTTCACAATCAGTCATTCTATCAAAACATCTTTGCTGTAATATTTTCTACATGTGTGAGAATAATTACTAAATATGAAAATTGTAGATTAAAATGTAAGGTATTTTTAGAAATATCATATAGTTATAAAATATCTGTATGATTAGTTTATTAAAAATTTTGCCACTGTAATTAAGTCATTAGAGTACATTATTTAAAATTCTTTCCATACTTTCTTCTTATAATTACACTTAATATATGTTTTAACATTATAGGAAGTCTTTAAAATTATCTATGCCTTTTTGACATATGGTTGATGGTTTTATATATTCAGATCTATCAAATTGTTTGGCTTTTTGTTTTTACCTTAATTAATATTGAGATACAGTAAACTGCATATATATAAATCCCACAATTTGTTAAAATTTGACATATGTATAACCAATAGAGATATTATGCCAAACAAAACAATGAACATATCAATGATTTCTAAGAATTTGCTTGTGCCTTTTTGCTCTCTCCTACCTGCCCATCCTCCAATTTTGTCATTCACTGAAAAGCAGGGATATCTGTCAGGTTAATATAGATTAGTTTGCTCTATTTGGAATTTTTTATAAATGTACTTATTTTCACCTGGCTAATTTCTCTCAGAATACTCCTTTGTGAGCCATTCATGTATCTTTTCCAGTATTTACAGTTAATTTCTTTTCCATTGTGGGATAAAATCCAAAGCATGGTTATACTATAATTTATTACCTATAGTTAGATATATTGTCAGTTCAATTTTGTAGCTATTTATAAATAAAGTGCTATAAATATTCATGCAAAAGTCCCTAATGACATGTACTTTCATTTGTATATGGTAAGTAGTTAGGAATGCAATGGCTGGGTTTTGCAAGGTATATGTTTAAATATTTTAAAAATTGTCAAGCATGTTTTCAAAGTTGCTAATTGATTTTACATTCCTACAAGCAGTAGAAAAGTGTATAGTTCATCCACATTCTTGGTATGATCAGTCTTATACTCTTAAAGACTGTAGTAGGAGCGTAGTGTTATACCTTTATAACTTGTGAATTTACTTTGCATGTACTTTATAGCAAATATGGTTGAGGACCTTTTGGTGAGCTACATTGTCATATATCGACCTTGATGAAGCATCAGTTTAAATTATTGTTTATTTTATGATTTTTTAAAATACATTTTTGATTTTATTTTACAGATATTTAGATTACCTAAATGTTAAATGAAAATATAAGGGACTCCCATATTCCCGGCTTCCTATACCTCCCACATTTTCCCATTAGAGTGGCATATTCATTAAAATTGTTGAAACATTTTGGAGCATTGCCACCAAGCACGGATTATAGTTTATATTGTAGTTACCCTCTCTCACACACAATTTTTTAGATTATGGGAAAATATGTAATGGCCTGTATCCATCATTGTAATGTCATTCAGGGCAATTTCCAACTGAAAATTCCCCCATATTTCACCTGTTTTTCCCTCTCCCTCCCTCAGAACCTCCAGTGGCCACTGATTCTATATCAATGATATAATTTCTTCCATTGCTAGAATCACAATAAATCTATAGTAGAATACTGGTAAGTTTACTTTAGTCCATTGTTCATTACCCAATCCTGAGTATTCTGGGCTGGAGATGCCCAATCTCCCTCTAATTGAGAGGGGAATCCATTCCCATGGGGCAGATGGATTTGTCTTTCTTGCCTGCAGTTGTAGGATCTCTCAGTTCCTTGGGATCATCATTGTCCATTATCTTCTCATTGTTAGTTGTCCTGGGTGAGTCCAATGAACTGGAGATTAAGTGGTGCTACTCTGTTGAGATTCAGGGCACAGGTGGCACATGAGAGTACAAATATTTTAGTTTCTTGGAGGTACAGCTATCAACCTCAGAACAAATTATAGGTTCAAATAGAAGTGTCAGAAGAACCGTGTTTAGAGAAACCATAACTGAATCCAACTTTGTCATATGGGAGATTATAAATTCCAAAGTAAGGACCCCAGGCAAGGCATTCAACTCCTGAGCTATTTACCCTGACTTAATTGTCTGGATGTTTCCAGAGCCCTCAGAAGCCCCACTATTTGAAGTAGTATTTACTTTGGCAGTCAATGAGATTCTGCTGAGACATGCATAAGCTTAATGTGTGGAATGACCACCCCACTCCCTTTGAAGTCTTTTAACCATATAAACTCATTCATCTTTACTTTTTCCAGATGCATTGTTAGTTGGTGCTTGGTAATAATCCCTCAGTGCCAGGGAGGCTTATCCCCAGGAGTCATGTCCCATCCTGGGGGAAATGAAATGCATTTCTATGCTGAGTTCATCTTAGAGAGAGACTACATTGGAGCAACAAGGATGCTCTCAGGAGGTAACTCTTAGACACCCTATAATACTATGCTAAGTTTCAATTTCAAGAGTAAAGGGTCATAAATTCAGTCATCTATAGGGGCCTATAAATAGAACATCCTCCTTCACTAATCATTGGCCCTGTACTCTGGGGATTCTTTCTGTTCCACTAGAGAGTATGGCAAAGCTCCCCCCAATTGGGAATTCGATATTCTTTTGGGTATTGTGTGAATTTCCACCCACATGTGACAATGCCCCAGGAACAATTGAACAAATTTGTATGCCTTATAACTATGCCCAGGTGACCCTCCTCCTATGTATCCCCCATCGCTGACACCCTGCAAAAATGATTGTCCCCTCTCACAGTTGTAACCCTTCTGTGATCCAAAACTTCTTCAAAAATGAATCCAAAAAAAAAAAATAGGCTAATTCAATTAATAAGAAAATGAAATAATAATGATAATTTTAAAAATAAGAAGTAAAATACAAAAAATTTAAAAATTTAAAAAATAAAAAAGGTTTTGAATGATAAAATGAAAAAATATTTAAATAATTATTTTTGCATTATGTCTTTCATAACTGTAAAATCAATTGCCTTGTATATAGTGATATTTTCTTCTGTTTATTCTCCCAGTGTCTTACATTTTTCATTTTGTTTTCAAAGAACTTTTAGGTTATAGAAAAGTCACATACAGAATATAAGGGATTCCCATACACCCAGATCCTCCCTCTTTCCCCCTTTTCCCTATTAATAATATTTTATATGTGGATGGAACATTTGTTACAATTGATGTACAAATATTGAAGCATAGGTAG
Organism: Cabassous unicinctus; assembly: GCA_029593785.1. Lineage (NCBI taxonomy): Eukaryota > Metazoa > Chordata > Mammalia > Cingulata > Chlamyphoridae > Cabassous > Cabassous unicinctus. Next base: position 17,746 of record JAQZBX010027311.1, read on the forward strand.
AAACCATGGTAAATAGTTTCCATTATGGTTTTCATGTTGGATCATATACTTTTATAAAATGTGAGGAAATTGACTATGGCCTGAATATATTATTGCAAGACAATGAAGATCACTTACATCACCCCCAAAATGGCCCATGTTCCATCTATTCTATTCCTCCCTGTCCCTCCCCTCAGGACCCATGGCAACCACCTGGCTTCACTCTTGAAGAACAAGATTCATAGTTACCAACAAAAACAGTGAGGGCTTGAAATAATGCTCTGTCCTCCCCTATTAGGCACTGCCCTTGCTCATTCCAACTCATCCTCCCCACCCTACCTCCCCTATAAACCAGTACCACCCAACTCAAAAGTGCCACTGCACTACTGTCATGCCCCTCCAATTGCACAATTACACAATTCCTTCTTATCATAGATGTTGCCCATATGGGCATTGGCTCACAACTTTCTCCTTTTCTACCTCTTGTACACCTATCTTCCAGACTCTAGCTCTGTGAGTCTGTTCAATTTACTTAATTCATATCAGTGAAATCATGTAACATTTGTCCTTCAGTGCTTGGCTTTCTTCACTCAACATAAGGTCTTCAAGCTTCATCCATATTATCCTATGTGATGTTACTGCATTCTTTCTTACAGCTGAGTAATATTCCATTGTATGCACATACCACAATTTGGTAATCCATTCATTTGTTGATGGGCATTTGGGTTGATTCCAACTTTTTTCAATATTGAATAATGCTGCTATGAACATTGGTGTGCATATAGATGTTTGTGTCCTTGCTTTCAATTCTTCTGGGTATATAACCAGCAGTGGAATTGCTGGATCATATGGCAATTCTATAGTTAGCTTTCTGAGGAAATGCCAAATTGTCCAACACAATAGCTGGACGAGCTACATTCCCACCAACTGTGGATGAGGGTTCCCAATCCTCCATATCCTCTCCAAGACTTGTAGTCCTCTGTTTTTAATGGCTGCCAATCTAATGGGTTTAAGATGGTATCTCATTGTAGCTTTAATTTGCATTTTCCTAATAGCTAGTTCTGTCGAGCATCTTTTTATGTGGTTTTTAGGCATTTGTATTTCTTCTTTGGAGAAATGTCTTCTCAAATCGCTTGCCCATTTTTGAAATGGGTTGTTTGACTTTTTATTTTCAAGATATGTGATTTCTATATATAGTCAGGATATTATGCCCCTATCAGATATATGGCTTCCAAATATTTTCTCCCATTGGGTAGGCTACCTTTTCACTTTCTTGACAAACTCCTTAGAGATATAACAATTTTTAATTTTGACGAGGTCCCATTTATCTATTTTTCCTTTCATTGCTCATGCTTTGGGTATAAAGTTCATGAAACCATTTCCTAATACCAGATCCTGTAGCTGCATCCTACATTGTTTTCCAAGATCTTTATGGTCTTGGCTCTATTATTTAGATCTTTGATCCATCTTGGTTAATTTTTGTACAAGGAGTGAGATGGTGTTCCTCTCTCATTCTTTTGTATATGGATATACAGTTCTCCAAGCACCATTTGTTGAAGAGTCCATTCTCTCCCGGTTGAATGGGCTTGGTAGCCTTCTCAAATATCCTTTGACTGTGTAAGGGATCTATATCAGAATTCTCAAAACAGTTCCATAGGTCAGTATGTCTATCCTTGTGCCAATACCACGCAGTTTTGACCACTGTAAATTTGCAGTTTGTTTTAAAGTCAGGTAGCATGATTCTTCTGATTTCATTTTTCTTTTTCAATATGTCTTTGGCTATTTGGTGCCTCTTGCCCTTCCAAATAAATTTCACAGTTAGCTTTTCTAAATCAGTAAAAATTGCTGTCGTGAATTTTTTGGGTTTGCATTAAATCTATAGATCAGTTGGAATATGATAGACATTTTAATGATTTTTGGTATTCCTATCCAACAACAGGGAATATTCTTCCATTTATTTAAGAGTTCTTTGATTTCCTTTAACTGTGTTGTGTAGTATTCTGTATTCAAGTCATTTATTTCTTTAGGTAAATGTATTCCTAGCTATTTGATTTTTATTTTCTTTTGTAAATAGGGCTTTTTCTTGATTTCCTCCTCAGATTGCTCATTATTGGTGTACAGAAATGCTACTGCTTTTTACACATTTTCTTATAACATGCCACTTTACAGAACTAATTTATAAGCTTTAGAATCTTGGTTGTAGATTTCTCAGTGCTTTCTATGTATAGGAGTATGTTATCTACAAATAGTGAAATTTTTAACTCTTACTTTCCATTTTGGATGCCTCATCTTTTTCTCGACTAAGTGCTAGAGCAAGTACTTCTAACACAATCTTTAAAAAAAAGCAGTGACTGTGGGTATCCTTGTCTTGTTCCAGATCTTAGAGGGAAAGCTTTTAGGATTTCACCATTGCATATGATGTTAGCTGTGGGGTTTTCATATATACCCGTTATCATGTTGAGGAAGTTTCCTTCTATTCCTAGCTTTAAAGTTTTTTTTATCAAGAAAGGGTGATGTATTTTGTGGAATGCTTTTTCTGCATCTATGAAGATGATCACGTGATTTTTTTTTCTTTCAGTCTGTTTGTATGGTGTATTACATTGATTGATTTTATGTTGAGCCCTCCTTGCATATCAGGGATAAAAAACACTGGTCATGGTATATGATGCAATTGATGTGTTATTAAATATGATTTCCAAGATTTTTTGAGGATTTTAGCATCTAAGTTCATTAGAGAGATTGGTCTATGCTTTTCCTTTCTCGTGGCATCTTTGTTTGGCTTTGGTATTAGAGTGATCTGTAATCACAGAATAAGTTAGGCACTAACTCACTTCTCTTTTTTAGAAGAGTTTAATCAGGATTGGTGTTAGTTCTTTCTGGAATGTTTGGTAGAATTCACCTGTAAAGCCATCTGGTCCTGGCCTCTTCTTAATTGGGAGGTTTTTGATGACTAATTCTATCTCGTTACTTGTGATTCATATGTTGAGTTCATCAATATCTTCTTTCCTCAATGTAGGCTGTTTCATGTTTCTAGGAATTTGTCCATTTCCTCTAAATTATCTCTTGTTGGCATAAAATTTTTCAAAGTGTCCTCTTATCTATCTTATTCCCTGTCTTTTGTGTGGTCAGTGGTGATATCCCCTTCTCCGTTGCTGATTTTATGTATTTGCATCACATCTCTATTTCTTTGTTTGTCTAGCTAAGGGTTTGTCAAGTTTATTAATCAGCTCAAAGAACCAGCTTTTGGTTTCCTTTATTTTTTCTAGTGCTTTCTTATTTTCAATTTCATTTAGCTCTTTTCTAATCTTTGCTTTTTCCTTCTTTCTTCTTCCTTTTGGGTAATTTGTTGTTCTTTTTCTAATTCCTCCAGGTGTGCAGGTAGGTCTTTCACTTTAGCTCTTTCTTCTTTTTTAATATAGGCATTTATGGCTATGAATTTCCTTCTCAGGACAGCTTTTGCTGCATCCCATAAGTTTTGATACATTGTGTTGTCATTTTCAGTCGTTGCAAGGTAGTTACTGATTTCTTTTGAAATTTCTTCCTTGACTCACTGTTTGTCTAAGAGTGTGTTGTTTAACCTCCATATTTTTGTGCCTAAGCTGCGTCTCTTCCCCTTTCTGAGGGTTTTCTCTTGCAATATGTTAAATATATCATACCACTGTCTTCTTGCCTCCATGGTTTCTGATGAGAAATCGACACTTAATCTTATTGGGTATCCTTTATATGTAATGCATTGATTTTCTCTTGCTGCTCTCAGAATTCTCTCTTTCTTTGGCATTTGACATTCTGATCAGCATGTGTCTCAGAGTTGGTCTATTCAAATTTATTGAGATGGGAGTACATTGTGCTCCTTGCACATGGATATCGACATCCTGCAATAGGGTTGGGAATTTTTCTACCATTATTTCTTCAAATATTCCTTCTGCCCATTTTCCCCTCTCTTTCCTTCTTGGACACCTGTGACAGGTATTCTAGCATGTCTCTTGCTGTCATTTAGTACCCTGACACCCAGTTCAAATTTCCCCTTTCTTTTCTTAATTTATTCTTTTGTTTGTTCTCTTTCAGAGAGCATTTCTTCAAGCTCACCAATCTTTTTTACTGCCTGTTCAAATCTGCTGTTATATGATTCCAGTGTATTTTTTTTATTTCATTTACTGCAATTTTCATTCCCATAAGATCTTATATTTTCTACGTCTACTTTCAAATTCTTCTTTGTGCTCATCCAATAGCTTCTTAATATCCTTAATCTCTTTAGTCATCTCATTGGATTTATTAAAGGGATTTGTTTGAAAATCTATGATTAATAGTCTGAACTCCTTTATGTTACTTAGAGGCTTATCTTGTTCCTCTAAATGAGTCATGTATTCCTGTTTCTTGGTGTGGATTATAATTTTTTGTTGGTGTCTTTGTATCTGCCTTAGTAGAGTATTTATTTTAGGTGCAGTTTCTCTGTTTATGTGGGGCATTCTTGCCCTTTCTCCCCTGCTGTTTGTGTAGGAGGAGCTAAGGATGTAATAGGTCCTCTAACCTGTTGGGAGGCTCAAGCTGCCCTCATTTCCCCAGGGACCAAGAGTGCTTCTCCCAACTTTCTTCTTAGCCAGGGGTCAGGACAGAGCCACAGCTCTGTGTAATAATACAAGTTGTTCAAACCTGGACTGTAATTGCCCAGAAAGACTGATGAAGCTTCATGCCCATTTTTCCCCTGCCTGCAGGGAGGATGGAATTGCAGGTGTGTGCAGCAATCTATGCCTTGTGGTTCCAAAATGATTAAGGTTGACCTGGTAGGCTTCTGAATATTCAGTCTGTTCCAGATGAATGTACCTGCAGTAACCTGGAGAAGCTGGTGCAGGGCCCACCAGCTTCCTCCCTGCTAGAGGTGGGACTGAAGCATAGAAAAGTGTTGCTGGCTAATCGAGATGAAAGAAAACAGTTTCTACCATCACTGTGATTTTGAATCAGCCCAGAGTCCCTTCATGCTGGTGTATAGTCAAAATGGCAGCTACCGGCTTCTTTGGGATGTGAACAAGTTCAAACTTTAGCTATTCTTAGAGTTATACTTGAGCCAGCTGAATGTAATAACCAGTACCTGAAATCAGTGGCCATCCATCTCTTCCTGCCCTCTTTTTTGGGAAATAGATCTTCCAAATCCAACCAAAAAATAAGTCCTGAGGCAGCTTGCGCTGCCAGAGTAGGATGATCACCAGCCTCCATGGTGTAGCCTGTATTTTCTCAGAGAGCCTGGTGCAGATTCCCCCAGCTTTTTCCCTGCCAGATATGGGCCTGGGGTTTATGCTAGAGCTGCAATTTAATCTGTATGGAATAAGCTAGTCCTTACCAGCAGTGTAATTTTCAGTCTTCCCAACTTCCCCTTGTGCCAGGGGCAGAGTGAAAATTGTTGCTACCAATCTCTTTTTGACTTGGACTGGTTCAAATTTTTGCTGTTCTTAGGATTATACTTTAGTGGCCAAATTTACTGATCAGTAGCTGAAGTTGGTGCCCAACTGTCTCTTCCTCCCCTAATTTTGGCAATTGGAGCTTCTAATTCCAGTTGCAGAATAGCTCCCAAGTTGGCTTGTGCCACCAGTGGGGGATGAGCACTTTGAGGCATGGAGTGTCTACTTATGAATCTTCTCTGAAAATGGGCAGTCTTCTCCTTCCATTCTTTCAAGGATGTTACAGGATGCTCTTCTGGTCTCCTGGAACTCCCGAAGAAGTGCTTTAGATAGCTCTGGGTGATTAATAACTGCCCTGTAGCACAAGCTTTCTCTAGGAGCTCCTTACTCTGCAACCATCTTGCTGGTGGTTCCATTTCTTATTTATTGAAGGGCAATTTTCTTGTTGAGAAACTCTCTTAATTTCTGTTTATCTGTGAATATTTTGACCTCTCCCTCATTTTTAAATGCCAGCATTGCTGTGATATAGAATTTTTGGCTCTATGTGTTTTTTTGTTTTTTGTTTTCTTTTAGCACCTTAGCTATGTCACACCATTGCCTACTCTCCTCCTCAGTTTCAAATAAGAAATCAGCAGTTAATCTTATTGATCATTCCTTGTCAGTGATGGATCTCTTTCCTCTTGCTCCTTTCAGTCTTTTTTCTTTGTTTTAAGCATTGGACAATTTGATAAGTATAAGTCTTGGATTATGCCTGTTGGGATTTATACTCTTTAGGGTGTTCTTGGATTCCTGGACATGTACATCCATGTCCTTCAAAAGAGTTGGGATAATTTCATCCATTATATCCTCCAACCCTCCTTCTGTCCCTTTTCCCTTCTCTTCTACCTCTGGGATGCTTATAATAAATATGTTTGTGTGTTTCATGATGTCATTCAAATCCCTAAATCACTGCTGAATTTTTTCTTTCTTTTTATCTACCTGTTGTATTATCTGTCTGATTTCAGATGTACTGTCTTTGATATCACTGAATCTTTCTTCTGCCTGTTCAAATCTGCTGTTATGTGCTTCTGGTGTATTTTTTGATTTCTTGCATTGTTCTATCCATCACCATTAGATCCATTTTTTTTTTTTGTATATTTGCAATTTCTTCAGTATGTTCCCCCAGTGTATTCTTAATATTCTTTATTTCTTTCTTCACTTCATTAAGGTGAATCATGATATTTTGTTTTGGTATCCCCAAATAGTTGTTCCACAATCACCATCTTTTCAAGTTTTTTTGTGAGTTTTCATTAGACTTGGCCATACATACCTGTTTCTTACTATGGCTTGTAATTTTTTCCTCGTGTCTAGGCATCTTTTAATTTTGAAGGGTTCCTTAGCTTGGTTAGCTTCTCTTTCTTCTGTAGGGTTTATTTTGATGTTTTGTGTATGTGTCTGGTAAGATTCCTTTTGAACACTTGGTTCCTTTTATTCTATCCCTTTAGTTGTGTTTGTTGACATGAAAAAATATTAGGACAAGAGAAAAGGAAAGATATAAGAAGAGAAGAAGTATAATAGTTATAATAGTTTAAATGGTGAAAGAGAGAACATACAAGAGCAAGGAAAATAAAAAAATGAGAGGAGCAAATAGTCACAATAAATACAAAGGAATAAGAATAAAAAATATGAAATAGAAATAATGAAACAAGAAACAAGATGGAGAAAAAAATAATGAATTAAATGGTGAGAAAGATAAGAAGAGAAGGAAAACAATAGAGAGAATGAGGGAGAGATAAATAAATTTAAAATTTAAGTCCAAACAATAAGAGGAGGAATGAAAGAAAAGGAACTGAAGAGAAAAGATAGAAAAATGAAAGAAAGAAGAAGTTAAGTAGGTTGAAAATTACATAAAAGAGAAAAAGGAAACAAACGAGAAAGACAAGAATCAAGAAACAAAACAGCAACCACACACACACACACACACACACACACACACACACAAACATAGGAAAAACAGCCTCCGATCTTAGGCACCCAAGAACAGTTGGGTAGTGATATTATTGGCTTGGGTGGTGCAGTGTTGACAGGTGGGTAGATTATGAAGGGTGGGTCAGAAGGTCTAGTATACTGGGGGAAAGGTAGGGAGAGGGACCAGGTGAATACTGGGGATTTGTAAATATGAAGTTGAAAGTACAGAGTTGGGAATGCTCATATGTCAATATGACAAGGAAGGGTCAGTCTACCAAGTGAAAAGGCAGTGACTGGCAAAGGAGGATGATCCACTGATGGGCCCTAGATATTGATGACTAGCTTTATGAGTCTTTGCTCTTGAAATTGAAACTTAGCCTATTGTTATGGGGTACCTAAGAGTTGCCTCCTGAGAGCCTCCTTGTTTTTCAAATGTGGCCTCTCTGTAAGCCAAACTCAGCATATGAATACTTTAACTTCCTCCCAGCCTGGAACATGACTCCTGGGGATGAACCTCCTGGAACCAAGGAATTTCTACCAAGTACCAATTGTAATGGGACTGGAAAAAGACCTTGAATAAAAGGGGGACAAGGTAAAGACAAATGAGTTTATATGGCTAAGAGACTTCAAACTGAGTCTGGAAGCATCCCAGAAGTGACGCTTATGCATATCTCAATAGGATCTCATAGAAATCCAAAGTGGATATCACCCCAAATAGTGGGACTCCTGGGGACTCTCAAGACACCCAGGTCCTATGTCAGGGAGGATAGCTCCAGAGTTTGGTGCCTTGCCAGTGGGCCCTACTTTGGAGTTTGTGCTCCTGAGAGTGACAGAGATGCAATCAACTATGTCTTCCCTGCACATGGCTCATCTGTCCCTTCTATTCAAACCTATACTTGGTGCTGGGGTTTGTAGGTGTACATCCAGGGACTTGCATCTTTGGGGTGTCCATGTGCCAGCTGGGCGCAGAACCTCGGTGGATCACCAACTCTTACTCTACAGATCATTGGACGTACCCAAGACAACTGGCGGGGAGATGATGATGGATAATGGCCGTCACAGGGAAGGGAGAGAGTCTGCATCTGCAGGCAGGATAATCCCATCCATCTTCCCCCATGGGATATAAGCCCACTATCAGTTGGAGGTGGAGTGGACATCACCATCCCAGATTCCTCAGGATGGGGGGAAGAACGATGGACTAGAGTGGAGACTTACTTGATTTTATTATAGACATATTTTTTTCCAAGAAAGGAAGAAATTACAACACTGATGTGGAGCCAGTGGTCACTAGAGGCTCTTGGGGCAGGGAGAGGGAAAAGCAGTTGTAATATGGGGACTTTTTCGGAGCTTAGGAATTGTCCTGAGTGACATTGCAATGACACATATAGGCCATTTTATATCATCATATAACATGCAGAACTGTGTGGGACAGAGTGTAGTCTACAATGTGAACTATGGTCCATGCTTAATGACAAAAGCCCAGGTTGTGTTTATCAATTGCAATGAATGTGCCACACTAATGAAAGATGTTTATGTGGGAGGGTGTGGGGGGTGTGGGAAGCAGGACATATGGGAATCCTTATACTTTCTGTGCAACATTTATGTAATCAAGGTACCCTTTAAAAAATAAAAATAAAAATTATTATATAAAAAAATAAAAAATTTAAAAATTTAAAAATTAAAAAAAAGAAAAACTCAGGAAAACCAGCCTCTAATCTTAGGCACCTAAGGAGCACCTCGGCTGCCAGTACTCATCAATCAATCACCCTGCAGACTGCCCTCCAAAGATGAAGTACCCAGTTTTAACAAATAAATAAAGAAAAAAGGAACTTATAGAAAATAAAAGATCCAAGGTCCCTAAAACAAGAACAAAATTTGTCTATAACTTTCCTGTCATAAGGTACCGGTGTGTGCCTGAAAACCTGAAATGTTGGGGCGAACTCAGTGCTGGTTGGGGCCTTTTTGAGATTCAAAGGGCCTCAGCAGGCCAAACACACTGAAAAGAATCCACTGTCCACCCTCTGCTAGACCCCTCTTCCTCCCAGGGATTGCTCCCTCCTACTTATTTGGCCAGAGTGAGCCAGTGGTTTAACCAGGGCTTTTCACCTTGAGGATGCTACATATGTGCCATTTCCAAACACAGGGGTGAGTAACTCACAGTTTTACTTTGGTTTCATTATGTGTCCTGCTTCATTTTGGATGATGCATAGACTGATGTTGTTCTGTAGAACCCCAAGCTGCTTCCTCAGATAGGTTTTAGCCCTTTCTCCAAAGTCCTGCTATCTACCTCAATGCCATCTTCCTGGAAGTACATACAGCCACTTTCACTTTCTATCTATTGGTATCCTTGGGGCTAAGGTGAGTCTCTTGTAGACAGCATATGGATAGCTTGTATTTCCTTATCCATTCTGCCAGTTTGTGTCTTTTGATTTGGGAGTTTAATCCTTGAGCATTCAATATGTTTATTCAAAAGGCATTTCTTATTTCCAATATTTTGATCTTTGTATTTTACTTTTCACATTTTTTCATCACTATTTTTACACTTTTAGCTACTTTTACTGATATAATCTTCATTTATAGACTGTCTTGTAAGCCTCTCTCCTGTCTTTTCTTTTCAGGCTGTAGCACTTCCTTTGGTATTTTCTGCAAATCCAAGCTTCTGGTTACCAACTCTTTCAGTTTCTGTTAATCTGTGAATACTTAAATATACCCTCATTTTTTAAAAAGGATAAAAAAGATATGGCAATTTTATATTTTGCTGGATATAAGAATCTTGACTGGCAGTTTTTCTCTTGTAGAATCTAAAATGTATCTTACCACTGCCTTCCTGCTTGCATGGATTTTTATGAGCAATTTGCACTTAATCTCATTGCGTATCCTTTATGTGTTATCATTGCTTTCTCTTGCTGTTCTCAGAATTCTCTCTTTGTGTCTGGCATTTCCCCATGTAATTATTATGTGTCTTGGTTTTGATCTATTCAGATTTATTCAGATGGGAGAAAGATGTGGTCCTTGGACATGGATATCTATGTCCTTCATTAGGGTTAGGAAACTTTCTACCATTATTTCTGCAAATATTCCTTCTGCACCTTTCATTTCACTTCCACTTCTGGGACATCAATATCATGTAGGTTTGCACGTCTCTTGCCATCATTTACTTCCCTGAAAATCTGTTCAATTTTGTCTGTTGTTTTCTTCATTTATTCTTCTATATGTTCACTTTCCTAGGCCATGTCTTCAAGTTCACTGATCCTTCCATCTGACTTTTTAAATTTGTCCTTTGTATTTTTAATTTCATTCATTGCACCTTCATTCTCATACGATCTGCCATTTTTCTATGTATGCTTTCAAATTCTTCTTTGTGCTTGCCAGTGTCTTCTT
>JAQZBX010027312.1:0-28472 GCA_029593785.1 Cabassous unicinctus
AAAATTGATTTTTAATAAAAAATATTTTAAAAAGAATAAAGTCCTCTTATAGTTAAGTCAAATTTGAAAAGGGGTAGCAAAGGAAAGGCAGTAGCCCTAGCAAATATTAATGCATTCTATAAAGACATAATAAAATCACAACATTTAAACACAGGTGGAACAGGAGAGAGAAGCTTAAACCTCTGAAATAAAAATGCATTGCTTTAATATTTAATAGGAAAACTCTGGATTGTTTAATGGATGGTACTGGGAAAATTGGCACCCTTTAGAGGAAAATATCAAGCTCAATCCCTGTCTTTTGCCATAGCAAAAGAAGATGGATTCCAGAGAGAGCAAGCACCTAAAGGTGAAACCATAAAGCTAATCGGAGGAATGTAGAAATTCCTTGTGACCTAGAAGTGCAGGAGATCTTCTTAAAAACATTCTGTTAAAGCCTAAAATGTTTTTGAAGTATCAGAAGGCAAAATATTCATGAATTTAACTATATCAAATTAAGGATTACTCTTTAGTAAATATAAACTGATAAAATTCACCAGAAAGCAACAGACTAGTGGAAGATATTCTACATCTCCAAAACCAATGTATAATTAATAGCTAGAATATACAAGGAATACCTGATGATCAACAAGAAAAATATGGGCAATCTAAGAGAAAAATGTTCAAAAGATATGAATCAGCAATCATCAGAGAGGAAATCTATATAATTAACAAGAATACATTATAATCAGATAAATGAAAAAGTAAAACATCAATATATCATTTTCTATCTGTCCTATTGGCAAATTGGAATGATGAATATTAACAAGTATTGGTGAAAATGTGGGGAAAAATGAATGCTCATATACAGCTAATGCAGTGATTCTAGAATGTTAGTAGTGATGTCAGTATCTACTTAGTTTAAATATCTTTATACCTTACACCCCAGTTGTTCTACCTTTGGGCATATATCCCAAAGAAAGTCTCTCACCATAAGAGGATATTCATTTGGGGTAGCTGCTGCCTTGGGGTGACCTGTGCCCCTCTTACTACGTGAATAAACCACCATGAACTGCTGAGGCAGCAAACTAAATTCAAGCCATAAGGGAGAGGAAGATGTCAAAAACTCTACCCAGCATCTTGAGCACTGGGCTGATTGTGGAACCAGTCAGTGGGATGTTCCATAGCAAATCCTGCCAATAGGTCGTGGGCTGTAGTTTAACAAACGAACGATTAATGGCTTAAGACAACAATCATTTATTTTGATCACGGATCTGCAATTTGGGCTTGAAAAATTGAAGAGGATGACTCATTTCTGCATCAACTGGGTCAGCTCAACAGGGGCTGGGCACCTCCTTCACAGTCTCCCTCACATGGCTGGCAATTGCTTCTGGCAGCAGCTGGAGCTCAGTTAGGCTTGTTGGACAGGGACCTGTTTCCTTACACATGGGCCTCTCCATGTGGCCTGGGCTTCCTTACAAAATGGCAGCCATAGCAATGGCAGCCTTAGTATTCCAAGGAGGGAAGCAAAGCCTCCAGTCTCTTAAGGTGGGGGCCTAGAAATCGGCACAGGATTACTTCTGCCATGTTCTAATTGTCAAACCTACTCAGATGCAACAGGCAGGAAAGTAGACCCACCTCTATGTGGGAAAATTGTAGAAGATTCGTGGATATCTTCTATCCATCATTGTCCACCTTCTAGCTACAAATTATTTACCTTATTTCCACGTGTAAAACACAATCATCTGCTCCCAAGGGTCACAAATCTCTCAGCCCATTGTGACATCACCTTGAAGTCCAGAATCTCATCATTAAAATCAGGTTCAGCTTGGGGGTGTGGCTCTCTAGGTATGATTCCTCTCAGTCTGAAGATCTGTGCCCCCCACAAAGCCAGCCCACAATGTGTAAGAGGCATAGTATACCTGCAACAGTCCCATTCAAAAGAAGGGGACATGGTCCCACACCAGTCCCTGGTCCTTTGCAAGTTTAAGATTCACACCAGCACAGATGGCCAGTTTCTTGAATAGGCCAATTGCTACTCCATGGGAGCAATCCTGCTCACCTCTCAGGTGGTGGGGCTGCTGGCAGTGTAGACATGCCCATGTGGTGATATGGAAGTCAAAGAAGAGAATATTTTAGGGAAAAAGAGTGGTTATATGATGCATTTGCTCTTTCCAACAGGCTTCCTGCCAGCTCAACTGAGTGGAGCCCATATGAGAACAAACAAAAACAACATACTTCCTCCTGGGCTAAAATTACTGGCAGAATTTTTACCAGACTGACATTTGTTTTGGTAAAAACATGGATATATTTAAATAATGTGAATTTCTAGAAAAAAAATATTTAAAATCAACAAGCTTGGCAGCCATGACAGTTATAGCTGAGCAGAGCATGTTCCTAATTGGGGCAATGTGCAGGAGATGGAAAGGCAGCCCCAAACCCTCGGCATGCTTGTGGTCTGTCCTTGCACACAGCTGTCAGACAGCTCAACATTTCATTAGCTTGTTTGAGGAAGGACAGTCTGCTGGGAAAGTTAATAACCAAGATATGATACATAATTGGTTTTGGTAAGTATAAATCAAATAAAAATGCTGTTAACAGTTAGAAGTTTCCTTTTAAAACTATGTTCATGAAACTGAATTTTGTATGGGATGGCCACCAAGATGGTGCTCCTGCTTAAAGACAAGCTGGTTTGCATTTATTGGAAATGAGCACCACAATTTGCTTAATTTATTGTTGCATCCTATTACATCTTATTCACCCTATACCAACCGCCATACCCTGGATGGCAGAATTTGACCTCACTTCCTTCCCAACCTCTTCCCTTCTTCAATGTACACAAAGCACTGGACATGAAGCAAGTACCTAGAGTCTTTCTCCAATGAAAGGCCCTGGGGACTTCACTGTGGATGATTATCCTGCTGAGGAAGGAAACCACACAGCATGCACTGCTTCATTAGCATCCTTGAGTATGGTGGGCTTTAGTGGTTGTGGTGAGATCACTTGGAGAACCACTCCTATAAAGGCTTTTCCACATTCCTGAAGCTCTGGTGGAAATGCTATCAATATCCTCCTCATATTATATCAAGAACCAACCTGATACCTTGATGACACACCTATTAAGGAAAGGTCACATCCTTCAGGGTGGCTGTCTCTGAAATATGCCAGGGAGGGTCTTGAAGTTCTGCCAGCAATTGAGTGGAAAAATGTGAAGAAATTGTTTAAAGGAAAAATATCCAAGGAGATAAAAGATGTAAAAGATTCCTGGAAGGGACTGGAAAACTGCACAAGTTTTTCCAGAAGACTGATTTGAATTTTGGAAAGTTTTCCTACTTCCCAGAGTTTATGCAAATCCAAGTTCTGAACATTTCTGAGGTCTTCCCTATCAATCATAATATATCATGGAAAGAACTAATTATTTTAGAACTGTGCAGCTGCATGCAACCTTCAGATTATTATCAGACTTCAAAGAGAGAAGCAGATGTGTAAAGCAGAAGCAATGCCAGATATATACTTTGGGGTATTAGGAAATATGTGGTTGGATGAAAGAGTCTTAGTCAATAATAATTTTCCATCTCTCAACCATGGCAATGGGATTAATCTATATTAGTCTTTTTCAACTAGGCTGCTGTTTTTCATTGTATCTGTTATTTTTCCATTTTGGATTTAATAGATAAGAAATTGCAGCTTTTTCAGAGCTCATGTGGATTTTGCAAATCCCAAATGGAAGATACTTAGAAAAACAAATCCAAATAAGGTGTTTTTACAATTGCCGTTTGCATTTTGTTGTTCTCATTTTAGCAGAATGAAGAATAACAGTCAGAATTCAATTTGCTGAAACTTGTTTCTTAATTTCTTAGAAATATAGTTGAGGTTTAGTCACAAATTTTTAAGACAGCAAGTGTTTGTCAGCATTGCACTTTAAGCAATCCTTGTAGATGCCTTGAAAAACCCACCACAGCATTTGCAGGATTGTATAAGCCCATAGCCAAAATGCAAGTGTCCAGTTTGACTCTGAAAGAGACCTAGCATTGTGTCATCCACATGTCTTTACTGAATACCAACCTCCCATCAGAACAGTGCAAAATGTGTTATGTTACCTGGAAAAGATCTAGTTGAAACTGTCCACATTTGGCTGACTGACCAAGATAGCAACATAAGATATCCAGAATCCTTGAACAACTGCCAAAACCTAGCATAGCCAGATTCCTCAAAACTAAAAAAAAAAAAAAACCACACAAAACAGATAAAGGGTGGCAGTAACTAAGCAAGTGCCAAATCAAGAAAATAAGGCTTTAAAGATGGTAGCAGCACCTGGAAGACTTGGTGGCCCCTCTCCCAAAGCCATCCCAGGGCAGTATGAAGCCAGCTTGCACTCCCATTATGGGTCCCTGGCCCTGTTTCAGAGGGAGTGGGGTAAACACTTTGCACATAATGGGGTGCCTGATTCTTGGTGCCAGTCAATTGGGTGGCAGCCTAAGGAGTGAAACAAGAAACTCATCTCTGGCTTATTCTGCTAGAACTTACCCTGAAGGCAGAAGCAGTTTTATACAGCTAAAGGACTGTAAGAGACAATTTAGTCAAAGCAGCCTGGGTCAATGGATCACAGACTTTAAGACATATAATGGAACACCCAGGAGACAGAGTCTGTACAGGGAGTACAGGATACTTTCAAATTCCTGTTAACAGGAGAATTCTTAAGGTCAACAGCTCATGCCCAGGACATGGCACATACTCAGAAAAGATAAGGAAGACTCTGTACTTCACATTCACCTAAGGCTGATCCTGTAGGAGGACCGAGCTCTGAAGAAGAGCACCAGCCATTACAGTCAATTTGCAAAGGTATTTTTTGCTTTGGTTTGTTTGTTTTTGTTAACTCCTGGCACTCAAGGAAATT
This sequence comes from Cabassous unicinctus, assembly GCA_029593785.1. Classification (NCBI taxonomy): domain Eukaryota; kingdom Metazoa; phylum Chordata; class Mammalia; order Cingulata; family Chlamyphoridae; genus Cabassous; species Cabassous unicinctus. Next base: position 4,874 of record JAQZBX010027312.1, read on the forward strand.
TCCATCATATCAATAGCTGGATAAAAAGGAACAGACAGCTGAGGAACTAAATCTCAGAGTTAATATATTAAAATATTAAAATGTACTGTGTGAAACAAACATTACAAAACAAATAAAGAAACAGGAAATGATGGTCCATCCCAAGAGCAAGACAAAAAAATCAGAAACCATCAATGAAAAAAGTTAGACTTTGGATATACTGGACAAAGACTTTTCAAAAGATGATTTCAATATACTCAAAGAGCTATAGGAAAACATGGAGAAAGAACTAAAGGATATCAGAAAAATTATTAATGAGCAATATGAGAAAATCAATAAAGAGATAGAAAATTTTGAAAGAAACCAAACAGAAATACTGGAGCTGAAGACCACAATAACTGAAATAAAATTTTCCCTAGAGGATTTCAACAGCAGATTGGACTTAGCAGAAGAAAGAATCAGTGAACTTGAAGACAAGATTATTGAAATGATGCAGGCTGTGGAACAGAAAGAAAAAAAGAATGAACAGAGCCTAAGAGACCTGTGGGGACACTATCAAGCATACCAATATACACATATGGGAGTCCTAGATGAAGAGGAAAGAGGTAAAGGGACAAAAAGAATATGCAAAGACATAATGGCAGAAAACTTCCCAAATTTAATGAAAGACACAAATATACATATTCAAGAAGCCCAACAAACCCCAAACAGGTTAAACTCAAAGAGAACAACACCCAGACACATAGTAGTCAAACTGTCAAATGCCAAGGACAAGGAGCAACCTGTTATTTGACTAAGACTAAGTGCCAATTTCTCATAAGAAACCATGGTTGTAAGAAGGAAGCAGGGCAACATGTTTGAAGTTCAGAGAGTAAACATTTGCCAACCAAGAATTTTATATTTGGTGACATAATGAGTGAAAGGTTAAGACATTTCCTAATAAACAAAAGCCGAAGGAGACTGTCACCATTACCTTCCATACATCAATGCTAAAGGGCATTCTTCAGACCGAAAGGAAAGAACACCAGACAGTGTATCAAAGAGGTGTAAAGAAATAAAGATCTCTTATAAAGGTAACCATAAATTGTAAATGCTGCTAAAATCAATTGTATTGATTTTTTGTGTTTGTTTTTTGTCATGGAATGGCACTTATAACTCCTTACAGATACTAGAATTTAAATGCATACAAAGTAATGATAAATCTATGGTTATGGACATACAATATATAAAGATATAATTTGTAACAAGTACACCAAAATGTTGAGGTGACAGGAATGATTTTTGTGTATGCTATTGAAGTTAAGTTAGAATCAAATAAAATGTAATGTTATAGGTTTAGGATATTAAGTTTAAGCCCCAAGGAAACACAAAGAAAACATCTGAAAAATTTATACAGAAGGAAAAGAAAAGGACACAAGCCTTCCAAAAGTCTAGACTGGAAACAGTCTCCACCATCAATAGCAGAATCGAGGTAAAAGAAGACAACATGTCTTCAACAACTCTGCATCTGAGGAGCAAAGAGATCATTAAAGTTTAGGACTTTCTCTGTGGTGCACAGGAGTGCATGACAGCAGAGTTTTAATACCTGTACCCACTGCCATGGCATCAACAAGTGTTGAAAAATTATGTTGATGATAAAACCACCTGCCAGGTTTCAGAGTCCTCACTCTGCTAGGTACTGTGGTAAATGCTACATGCCCAGTTAGCCTGTTCAGCTCTCTGAGGTGGACACTATTAAGCAACTTGTCCAGGGAAACTTGAGGCTCAAGGCAATAACGTCACTTTCCCAAGACCACACATCTAGAAAATGACAGAGTGGTGTCCAAACCCAGGTCTGTGTGAGATCTAAGTCAGTGCCCTTGGATGTGACAGCACATCCATCTGCACCTCTGTCTCACATAGAACATTTGCATCTTTGCAGCTCCATGACATTATCACATGGGATTCCCATACCAGCACAATGATGTAGGCGGAGCAGTTACCACCTCTACCCTATCCATAAGAGCACAAAGTACAGAGGTTGGGTGCCTGACCCAAAAGCACAGACCAAGAGAACAGAGGAGGTGGTCATGGACCAAGGATTTCTGTCTTTTTCTTTTACCCGTAGCACATTGTCTGTGATCTGTCATTTCATCAGTGAACTTTGCTCACCACAGGGAGATTGATTGACATCTTATCCTAAATTGGATTTAGTTACTTTGTCTATTGATTTTCTGTGAAAATCTTGAGCCCGTATTTTATGAGCAACAAATCTGAAGATACCTGTGATGAATTTCTTTTTAGCTTTAAGTACAATATCAGGATGATTGAAGCACTCTTCAATGATGTAACTGCAGCCTATTTTTCTAATTGTTTGAATCAAAGTTCTTTTTGATTGAAAACCTTACCCTTTAAAACTGCTTTAAAGGGGGAAAAATGGAGTAGATGGGTTAAAGGTCTATATTAATCTGTTATTGCCACAATAAAGCCATTGTAACAAACACTCTAAAACAAAGTGGCTTGTGACAATGCTCATCTGTTCTCCTGCCCACAGGTCTGCAGGTTGACTGTGGGTTGGTGGATCCGGGCTGGACTCAGATGGGAGGTTCCACTTCAGGTCTGGGTGCCAGGCTGGGTTAGACTCAGGTCTGCTCTCCGTAGGTTTATTCTGGAGATGAGGCTGAAGGGGCAGGCAATTATTTCAGTCAGAAAGCTCTCTCGAGAGTCGATGAACCATGTTTGAATGCTTCAAATGTACATGGATCGAGTCCCCAGGGATTCCCTGGGAACTTGAGTCCCTTCAGCAGAACTTTGAGGGGCTGTAAAACAATTAGGATAAAAATATCTGCTACAGTGTCTAAAACACATCCAACTTCATTCTGGGTGGGGAAATGCATCATCCCCATAGTCAAATAGATTTCTTCTCCCTGTATTCTCAAGCTACAGCACACCTTTGAGCTATGGGATGGAATGGGCACACACAAGGTGGCTAAAGGACAGATAGGATTATGATTCCACCAAGCCCAGGGTAGAACCCGGGCTTATGACAAATACCAAAACCATGAACGTTAAGAGTAAACATTTTTGTCCTAAGAAATTGTCCCTTTTTTGCTCTAAAATTGTAATTCATTTGGAGAAAATCCTGAACCTATCCACGTAGAACAAACAGGAAATAATGAGTAAAATATTATGAACATTGGGTCACATTTCCAAACTAAGTGACTAAGACAAAAATTATTGTTCATGATTTTTTCCATGTCTAAATACACGGATGCAATTATGTTTTGTTTTGTGTAGTGAAAAGATAGCATCTATTTCAGTGGTCTAAGTGTACACTTGCATGTTTCAAATATCAACATTCATAATTTATGATCAACTGATTTATACTACTTAATTTGAGTAGACAGAAAATGCTCCTCATTAAAAATAAATTCCTAACCCATGAAAGTTTTATATATTCTTTTTCAATGTTGGGTTCTTAACAGACATTGGCTAAATGTTGCTGCAATGTGTAATTTAGAATTCTGATACATTTTTATGTCTTTATATTCAGCCCTGAATACTTATCTTTATGTCTGGGAGTATTATGACTTGTACAAAAAACCTGAGATGCAAAATGAACCTATTTCAGATGTCTAACAAGAAAGCATGGAAATTGATGCTATAGACTGAATTGAATGGCCCTGGCATTGGGAGAGGGTAGGGTCTCCATCTCCGTGGTCTGAAGGACTGAGCTCCGAGCCACTGAAGATGACTCTCTTGGCTTAAAATCTAATGGAATTTTCTCAGCTGGGTTTCAGACTTGCTTGGGACCTGTGACCCTGTTTCTCTTCCAATGGTACTCTGGAAGTACTGAAATGGTACTGTGTATTCTACGCCTGCCCCACTACTGTATTTTGGGGAAGCTGGCAACTTGTTTTTGAGGTTTCACAGGCCCACAGATAGAGAGGAATTTTGTCCCTGGATGGACCACACCCATGGCTGCTTTAGATGAGATTTTGGGCTCATCTAGTACATGCTGCATGGCGTAAGCCTTTTGGAATGGTGGGGTGGGGTAGATGCATTTAGCATGTGGGAAGGACATGGACTTCAGGGGCCAGAAGGCAGACTATTATGGATTGAATTATATCCCCCCAAAAAGATACCTTGATGTCTTAATCCACAGTACCTTAGGGAGTGCTCTTATTTGGAAGTAGAGTCGTTACAGAAAAAATTATCAAGTTAAAATGAGAGCACACTGGTGTAGGGTGACCCTTAATCCAACATGACTGGTTCATTATAAGAGGAAACAGGACTCAGGCAGAGGGAGAAGGGATGTGACATCAGAGGCAGAGAATGCCACGATTGCAGGCAAGCCACCACCAGAAGTCTGGAGGGAGGCAGGGGCAGATGCCCTCATGCAGGCCAGAGGAGCACGAACCATGATTCTGGACTTCTGGCTCCAGAACTGTGAGGAGATACATTTCTTTTGTTTGCACCCACTTTGCCTATGGCACTTTGTCTTGGCATCCCTGGGAGACCAAATTTCAGTAGATTATAACTCAGTTTTGACCCAGGTTCAAGCCCTGGCTTGCGGGTCTGGGCTGAGTGAGCCCAGGCCTCGCCTTCCACTGTCCACCTCAGCTAGGCCCGACGCTCTTGTCTTGGACACTTTAAGCCACATGCTGGTAGGGCCACCAGTCCCAGTTTGGAGTAGGCACCGTCCAGAGACCCCGCATCCTCTCCTTCTCTCTTAGTCTATTCACCAACACTGTGGCCATGTTCCTGCAGGCCCTGCAATGTATCCTGGCCCCCAGGGAGATGCAGACTCACCTGGCTCGAGCCCTCCAAGAAGTCCACGTTTGCCAGGAGAGGACACCAGGAGCAGGGAGGCCACCCAGAGATGGGCCGAGGAGGGACCCGTTTGTTGGCTTTCATCACCAGCTTCAGTAAGAGCATCTGTGATTTTATGTGGCTTTATTTGAGAATTCCATATATTATCCAATTTGAATATGGGGTTCTGCCACCCCTACATTTGTTTTGAAAAGCATTGCCTTATAACCAGCTCAAACAATCAGAGATTGCCTTAGTTTCCTAGAGCTGCTGAAAAAAAGTACCACAACCAGAAGGCTTAAATATTCTTATATATGTATTTCCCCCACTCCCAGTTCTGGAGGCTAGAAGTCCAAAATCAAGATATCAGCAGGGCTGTGCTCCCTCTGAAGCCTCTGCCACGCCTCTCTCCTTTTCTGGCAGTCATCCTCCAGCAAACCGTGGCGTTCTCCACCTCAGTCGCCACATGGCCTTCTGCCCTCTGTCTGTCTTTGTGTCCCTTCTCCTCTACTTGTATGGACACCATCATCGGATCAAGGGCCCACCCTTCTACAGGATGACCTCATTTTAACTTATCCAATTCCATCTGTAATGATCCCATTTACACATAAATTCACATTCTGAGGTACTGAAGACTAGAACTTCAAGATACCTTTTGGGGGGACACAAGCCAGTCCGCAATGGAAGTAATGGCAATGACGTTCTTCCAGGGAGGCTCATTTTCCGGGTCTCTGTATAAATCTATCTCCAATCTCCATTTTAACAGCAAGCTCTACTTGTCAAAGAGTGTGACTACATTGGGAACACAGCGATTTATCTGCCGTCACTAAATTGGGTTCCCCCTTAAGTCAAAAGATTTAACTGCAAAAATTATATAAAAGGAAAACTGGCTATTGGGGAGAAGGCACCTTCTCCTTTTATGTGAGCGTCCACCCAGAGGTCCTGCCCGCCATGCTCTATGCTCTTTTGACAGCATCAAGAATGCAACATTGTCTCCAGGCCAGGCTTGCCCCTTATTTGTTCTTCCATGAGTCTTCACGTAGAGTTGGGCGTGTTCACTTGCACACACTGACATTATTTGAAGACATGCTTAATTATAGCTCTTTAATACGCTTTGTACAGAAAGTAAAAGTCTCTACTGTGGCACACAGGGAAGATGGTAAGTGAGACTACCTTGTGTCTGTGGAGATCTCGAATTCTCAAAGAGCTTTTATGTTGGTTAATTCATGTAATATTCACAAACTCTTTGGTATGAAAATAAATGCTACTAAATCAACTACAACAGTTAAGCTGTTGGACTGTGATAAGAACTGGCTTCTGAAGCACGTGGCCACAAGAGGCACCCATCTGGCTTTTAACCATCAGTGGATTAGCTTTCTGCATCTCAGGCCAGCCTGGTTCTGACTTCCCCAACGTGAGAGTTTAACCATGAGAGTCTCCTGGCCCTTTGGCCGATGCCTCTGACTTCTCTAACCCCTGGTCTTGGTGTGGCCATCTAGCTTTAGGACCCCTTACTCCACTTCTTGTTTCTTTGTCTACGTCATTCAGAATTTCATTTTTGTTTTCAATTCTAGCTTGAATTGAAGCTGCTGATTGTGGTAGAGATAATATAATTTTCTATCTAAACCAGGGGTTCTTAACCAGGGGTCCATGAGCTTGAATTTAAATAAAAAAAAAACCCAACATTATTCTTGTGGGGACATGTTGGTGCAGGTCTGATATAGTTATTAAATAATACACAGTAAAGTGTGGACTTCGTAAGGGGTCCATGGTTTTCACCTGACTGGCATGGAACAAAAAAGGTTAAGAACTCTTGATCTAAATCTTAAAGAACAGCATAGAATCAGACTTCTTCTTGGAGAGGATATTAAGGAAGCTGGAAATAAAATGAAATGCCATTTATTTTGCTAATTGTCCTTCACTTCTTTTGAGGAGATATTTGCCATAACTGAATTGGTTGAATATCTAAATTCCCCTATGATCTTTTGTCTGTTCTTTAAAGTCAATTAGTTCTGCAGTTTGCTTATTAGAGAAGAATTATCACTTATTAAGCCCTTCCAGCTTACCCTTCAGATCTCAGCTTAAATGTCACTTCCTCATGAAACTTTCTTGTACTACCCTGAGCCAGTTTGGTTACCTGGTAAGATGAACACGCCTAACATGCAAACTTCTCTTAATCACACCTCCTGCAGCTTTAGTACCTATTTATTTCTTCTCCAATAAATTGCAACTCCCATGGGGGCAGACAATGCCTTGCCCACTGGCAGCATCCCCAGGCCTAGCTCAATGGCCAGCATGGCTTAGAAGTTTTGACAGATATGAATAAATGCAGGACAGTCCATCAGCCACTGAGGATGCCAAGATCTGGAAGACATCTTGGAGAGTTTCCTATATACATGCAAATGCAGGCTTATAAATACAAGTGGAAACAATGCTAGAATAAAATAAAGAACAATCACATGTCTAATCAATTCCAGAAGAGCTGTATTTTCAGACAAGTCTGCACAGGCTTAGAGGAAGGAGGGCTGTGCCTGGGGATGGCCGAGTGAGGTCTGCTAAAAAGCAGTGGGAACCAGAAGACGAGTGTGCTGTGCTCCGTGGAGCAGGATCCTCACGGCAAGGGAGGTGGGGTGGAGCTCATGCAGAACGTGTGCCCGGAGCAGGTCAGTAGGTTTACATTTCTGGGCTGGTAAAAGGCGTGAAGAGAAGAAGGCAATGTTTGCAGTCATCTGAATGGAATGAGGAGGGTGATGGTGAGAGGGGCTGGGGCAAGAGAACATGAACTGACCACTGGCCAGACAGAGAAGGAAGTGTCTCTGGGGACTTCCAGGTTTTTAAGGAGATAAAGAGTTGGAGGATATGTAAAAATAAATAAATACATGAAAAATAAAGGCAACCAAGAAAGGCTGAATATGTTGAGTGTGAAGTCCCAAGAGTCCAACCCAGGTTCCGTCCCAGTGAGGTTATGGAAAGCCAGCCTGAAGAGTCTGGGTGGGGGACAACAGTGTAGAGGTATTTGAAACTGGAAGAATTTTTAGGAGACAGTCTTTAGTTGGAGAAGAGAAATGGTAATATACTGGCTTTAGCATTTAGAGTGATAACATCTTTAACTCTTTTTTTTGTCAAGAAATATAAAGGACAACAATAAAAATATTCAGTTCCCTCAGAGTCCCTAAAATGCATTGACCTCTAATCATCATTAAAATGTGAAATACAAATACAGCTCAATACATTGAACTTATTGACTACCACAATTGCAGGTGTGGGAGCCAAACATTTAATAAATAAATGTATTTCACGTTTAAACCAAGCAGATGGCCAAGGCCGGTCTGATGACCCGGTAAGTTCATAGGTTTTCTACCACGATTTACTATAAAAGAAGGGTTTCTTACACGCCATGAACTTCTGTAGCATGAAGAAAAATTGGCTTTGGCATTTAGAAGTGAAATCTTGGGTGTGCAGGAAGGGGCCAAATGAACTGCCAGCTGCCAGCCCCGTGAGGACAGCTCCGCGGCGTTCTCCAGAGGTGTGGTCCTGCAGTCCTCTGGGATGCACGGTGCTGCGGAGGGTGGGCAGGTCAGAGCTGGACGCACTGAGGGCTCTTCACGCAATTAAGAGAGAGACAGGCAGCAGCAATGGAGCCAGCTATTACGTCACTCCCATTTCTGCTGCTGAGTTGTGCGTCCTGTGAGTTTCCAATGGCAGCGAAGAGGCTGCAGGCGGGAACGGGTCTGCCGGCTCCTCAGGGGGCAGCCACCTTAGCATATTGGCACTGACAGCCGAGGCGCCTTTGTCCAACGCTGCGGAGATGGGTGTGGGACCCGTATTGGGACAACCAGGAGTCTGACCAGATGGCTTCTTCAGAGATTCGTCTTCTCTCTGAAGCCGGCCAAGCACGTGGCCCCGTTTATATTGCATTATGCAGGGAAGCCTGGCTGGTCTTTCGGCAGCCAGGGATTTGGCAGGCTGGCAATCTTGGCAACGCTGGCGGCTCACAGACTCTCAGGGGCCCGTCAGGCCACAGAGTAGATCTTGCAAAGTCCCTAGAGGAAGAGGGGAATCATCCATCTCGGGCACCGAAAGGCGTTCTGGAAATAGACCTGCTCTGCAGGATGCGGAGGGCAGCAGAATGGCTTTGACAGAATTTTCCAAGAGGAAGCTTAGTTTGGAGCTTTTAAAATGCTTGAACAAGATCGCCATCTCTGTATTGCTCTCCCAGCGTTTCCCGGATCTTCCCAGATCCATTGGGTTTCATAGTGAAGGGAGACACTATTATTACCATTTTGTAGTTATTATCAGTTTCATCTCTTCTTTCTAGGACAGGATGACCAGGGCTCCCACTCCTCAACCTTCAACTGGCTTCTGCAAGCCTTTCAAAGGGGTGCTGGGCCCTGGCCGGCGACCGTGGGCAGCCCACGCAGCCTGAACGGCCTGCGCTTTAACCGCTCTCAGGACAGGCATCCCGCGCTTTGCGCAGTGCCGGCCTCCATTCAGATTGGCTGGAAAGAATTGTGTATATAAGATAAAGGGCAGAATCCCTGGACACTCTCCCTAACATGAACTATTTGGGAAAAGGTAAGTGGCTTCTCTAAGCGTGACTCACGCCTGACAAATTGAATACAATTCTTTGAGGTGATACATATTTATGTGGAAAAGCAGACTCTGAGAATATGGCGTGCTTCAGCTTTCAAATGTCTTGCAGTCAGTTTTACACCAAAGCTAATATGTTTTAATGGAGTCACCATGGAATTAGAACTAGGAGCTTATTGGTTTACTAGTATAGAAAATTGACATTCAACTCAATGAATAGTTATTACATACTTAGTTAGGAACTATAGAAAATACTTAATAAGACACTTCCCCTGCATTCCCCCAAATCTACAACCCAACAGGAAAGCATGCTAAAAAAATAGATTAAAATAAGATATGCAACCCTACATCTTTACAAGAAAAAATATAAACAGTTGAATTCCTTAGAGAATCTGATTTAAGACTAGTCCTATTTTGAATATATTTAAATAAAGTGGTGAAGAATGTCAATGGGAAAAACTCCAAGTTTACATAGGCTAAGAAGTTTTTCCAGGAAGGAAAATAATAGATAAATCCATGCTTTGTGAACGAACCAGAAAAAAATACTAATACATTCCAATTTGAATATTGAAAATGCTAATGAACTGATAATAGAAATAATACAAACAAATCCATCATACAGAGTGGATTCTAATTTATTAACTAAGCTCCATCAAATATGAACCAAGATAATCACTGATAAATGTTTCCCCACATCCAAATTGTTATATTGGGCTCACATGGTATGGCAGTTTGATATTGTTTATGAATTCCAAAAATAGATATTGGATTATGTTTGTAAACTGGTCTGTTCCTCTGGGCATATTAGATTGTTTTGGATTCAAATGTTTCATTTTTACTTGATTATTAAATAATGATTAAGACTTTGATTGGGCCACATCAGTAGGATGCTGAGTCCCCGCCCCCTTGGTGGGCAGGGACTCACAGAGAAACCACACCACAGATAAGGGAGGTTGGAGTTTTGATATTGGAGCCCCAGGACATAAACACACAGAGAAGCAGATACGTGAGGAAGGAGAGAAGCCTCCATTAGACATGGCAGAGGCCCCGGGAAGAGAGATGAGCTGTTAGCCTCATAGTTTTCAGCTGACCTTGTGGAGAGACCAGAGCTGCTAGGCCCAGAGAGAGACAAGCCCCAGGAGACAGACGAGACTTAGCCCAGCCTACACCTGATATTGGAAGAAGCTGAGACCACAGAGCCGAGAGAGGAAGAGGAAGGCTGAACCTTGCAGACGTCCGCAGCCATCTTGCTCCAACACGTGGCAAGACTTTGGTGAGGGAGTAACTTATGCTTTATGGTCTGGTAACTGAAAGCTTCTACCCCAAATAAATACCCTTTACAAAAGCCAACAGGTTTCTGGTATTTTGCATCAGCACCCCTTTGGCTGACTAATACACATGATTAATAAAAATACAATGGTAGAAGACAATAAGAAGAAGACTATTTGGAAACAAGTCAGAAAATATCTCCTAATTTAATCATAATTTTGGGATAGTCACACCTACCCTGTAATTGGGTGCTTAAATTATGGCAGGTATATAATCCTGTGGTCTCACAAGGTCCATTTCAGTGAAAACATCAACGTCATAAGATAATAAATACCTCACTATTAAAAGCATCACAAATGTTTTTCTTTTAAAGAAAAACAACCCCTAAATTCACATTTTGTGTAAAACATAATACTGTAGTTTGAAATATTAAAAGTTTCTGATTAAAATACATTTTTAAAAAATGCACATGAAAATTAAAAAAAAACCTAGAATTAATAGGGGAATTATTAAAAACAGTTGTTAGCTTTTAGCAAATTTTATTTTCAGTGTCAACAACTTACAACTTATTACCAGGTAGTATGGTGTGAGATATCCAATTATGCAAATAATAGTATAAAGCATTATGAAAACATCATCCAAGTAGAAGAGAGTTTAAAGCAAGTCAGAACTTTCAAAAAATGCCAAACTTTCCAGGTTCACTCTAGGCACTATCACTGAGCTGCATTAACCCTTGGGCCTGTCGCACACCCAGCTTCCCTCCCCTTCCGTCACAGTAACAAGGATTTGAGACCTGTTTGTCCTGGGTGCAGCACAACTGGCCTGGACAAGGCGGGAGAAGGACCAGTAGAATGGCCTGAGGAGTGGAAGAGGAGGGCGCGTGGGAACAATCGCAGATTTGAATTCTAGGTGGGGACTTGAAGACGGAGCAAGGCTATTGTGGGTGTTAAAAACCGGGAGAGGGGAAGACAGGGAAGGCAAGAGCCAGGCCATCAGCTCCTGGGGTACTAGAACAAGGAGGAAATCTCTTAAATCTCTAGAGAGGAAATTTTAAGACAAATATGAGGGACAGAACTCTCCTCAGTTCAGTGCAAGGTGAACTGGCGTTACAGAGGCCAACCGAAAAGGGAAAGCACAGTCATTGAAATCAACTCCCAAATCAACAATCCGTAATATGAGCAGCCTGGTGGATTTCGCTTCCCTCAGCAGATGTTCTCAGAGTCGCTCCCATCTTCCAGGGACACGGCTCTTGGCGCCCACTGCTCTGGACAGTGGGACTGATCCGCTAATGGTATCCCCTCCTAAGCTCAAAGCAAGCTCCCGAGATGGGACCTCAGCCCAAGGAGGAACTAACCAGCATGTTCACTCCAAATAAGCTGGACTGCTTTCTCTCCAGAGCCTGCTCCACGCCTGACCGTAGGTCTTGAATGACATTAAGCATCACTCCTAGGAAACAGGTAAGGAAAGCTGGGCATTGGAGAGAAACAACGCAGAGAGAGAGGTTCTGAAACCAGATAGATGCTGCAAATAAATGTGCCACATCAAAACAGTCAATGTTGCTACACAAAAAACTATTTTTATCAAGAGTATTTTTCGGGAAATAAAATAATTTATGAATCTTATAATTTGCATTTATTATTCAAGCATCATTGTCATAATCATAATTTTCATATAATTCTTTACTAATTTAGCTTGTACATGAAACGGCCTAGACTATAGACCTCGCTGCCTATCGTCTTCCTTTTTCAAAGTTAAAGCTCAATCCTAGTTGAAAAGCTGTGATCTCAGCAAGAGTAGGCCAATCTGTAAGGAACGTTGTCTTTGGCAAAAATAGATGGAGAAAATTAGTTTATACCTAATTTGGATCAGGATTCACCTGATTTCCTGAAAGTTTCAATAACCATATCTAAAACAGGGGAAAGAAGGCAGGATTTTATCAGGAGACTAAGCAAATTGGATCAGCAAAAGGAAGATAATTCTTTACTTTGTCATGAAGTCACTTCTAATACTAAAAGTATACAATACTTCTAGCTGGACCTAGAATGGTACTCAGAATATTTCAGTAACTTGGTGTGAAAATAATTGTTGTCTTCATTCGATTCCGAGACTACTGCCCTTTATCTGCTTAGGAACAGATGTACTAGGTGCTGCCAATTATGGCTCAGAACTCATTCTTCCCTCTGTAAGAAAAAGTAAAAGTAAATTTAATGTCTCTCTTCTCCAGCCTCAACTTTCAGCTACTTCTTTTGGAAATAATGCATTGGTGACAATGCTAACTCTGCTTCAGTTGAAGGACTGTATCAGAAAGCAGCTCCAGCAGCCATTATTTAACAAAGTAATCCCTGGATAACACAGACGCCCGCTCACAGGGCAAATGCCCAAGCATTGGAAGCCTTCAAGGGCAGGAAAGTAACCCTATCTCCCGGCCCCCATGCCTGGCACCTAACAGTAGTTAATTTGTAAGTTCTCAGTCTTCTGGAGAATTCTGTGATAGAGCCATGGACCTATCAATAGGAGGACAAAGATCTTTAATTTTAAGAAATAGCTTGCTTTTAACCTACACAAAGTCTACCATTTGATTTGCCTGAATTTTCATGCTGTGGATCAGGAAGTTGATTCAGCCATTGCTTCCAAAATTCAAAGTTCATACAAATAGCCCTAGGATCTGCTTCAGTAGAGTGTGGAGCTTTCTAGCAAGCTCCTGAGTTGTGCGGGCACTTGGTCGTCTCTGGACCACATACTGGGGAAAAGAGTTACGCAACTATTATTTCACCCATCTGTCGTACGTAACACTCGGGCATATTCTGAAGAGATGCTGCAAGTGCCACTGAAATTCTATCTTTGTATTCCCCTGAAAACTGCCATGTTTCCCCTCAGGGACTGCTTCTAACCCTGCCTGGAGCATTCGGCTTTCGTCCCTTAGTCAAATTCATAAAATCAGACCACAGCTTTGAGGGACCATGGATAAGCCAAAGAATACCATCCAAATGTAGAGAGCTGCCTTCAGGAAAACAAACATTACTTCTTGCGTCAATAAATTTGCATATAAATAGTGAAAGTGGTTTTTTTCCTTTCAGTAAGTTCTTAGAAGAAATGACGGTGCCTACAATTTCAGAAGTCAAAGATCTGCCTTGGGTTTCTGCAGCCGAATCACTTCATCACTGTTTCCAGGGAGTGTTGCGCTGTGTGACTTTGAAATGAAGTATCTGCTGTTGCAGCAGTTTATCTCCGGCACTGCGGTTTTTTCGCAAGCAAGTTTTGAGCTGAAAGGGTGGTGGTTAAGGAGCTTGCCACAGTTCAGAGCAGGGCTCTAAGAAACTCTTAGGAAGAAAAGCTGGTACGGAACACAATACGTGAGAGAAGGTATTAACAGCACAACTGGAATGTGAATAATTTCTGTAGTTTTATGAATTAAGCAAGTTGCTATACTAAAGAAAACCATACATTTCTCAGAAAAAGATGCTTATCAGTTACAATTTTAAGCAAAGAACAAATTTAAGGTAGAAAACAGAAGTATGTAAAAAACAGTCAAGGGAGATTGAAGAAACGTAGGTGGCCATTATTAGACAAAACATGCGAAGATATAGGTGGGTTAAGCATTAAAACCTCAGTTCTTCCTTTGTCTTCAAATCCCAAAATTCTATAGATACAATTTCTTTTGTATTAGGATTCCAAAACTTTAGCTTAGGGCACAGGTTTTAGGATAGAGCTGGGGAGACAAAACTAAAATAATTGATACAGTTAAGTAGCTATTGTACTGATTTCACAGAATCCACTCCAAATTGGAAGTAAATGCATTAGCCACAGGTTTTTAAATACCTGCTCTTAATCAGGATGAAGGGCTTCTATGTGTAAGATTAATGGTTCCTAAGTTATACTAGTCTATAGTGTACTCATCTTTAGTTTATTGGATTGGCTTGGTTATTTGGAAGCATTAAAGGCAAACAGCATTATCTATTTGCTCTGTTCAGGGGAGAAATCCTAAATTGAGCAGTAGAAGGCAGTGGACTCAATGAGTGATGGTGACAAGTAATATTCAGTAGGAAGGAATTAAAAAATAATGGAAAAGTATACCAGCATTCTCCACCACCAGTTAGGGACTAGACGTGAAAGTTAACATAAATGTTCGCTGTGAAAAGAGAAATTGCCATCTCAGCATCGTGATACCACTAATCGTGTAATACCTACAGGGAAGAACTCGTTTTGGTTTGCTTTGACCTTGTATCAACATCATCCTGTGATAGCTTAACTCTGGAGAGGAGGGTTCCTATGTCATATCAAGACCATGGGGTCTGGGGGCTGAACAAAAGCCCCCGTGTATGTGCACACATATGCACAGCCACATACATGTGCACACATGCACACCCATAGGCGCATGCCGGTGCAGGCACACACAGCGTGTGTACTGGCTCTGATTCACCAGAGAGCTGTATTTGCAAGGGCGAGGTTTGATTGTGCCGGCAAGCTCTGTGTGCACAGCCCTGAGTGTGTGTGAGTGTGCCCTGACATCAGGCTCAGAGCAAATCCTATATTCCCCATTGACAAGGCTTTTGTGGAGAACGTTTTACTGACCACCGCTCTACCTGCCTCTCTGGAAAAGGTGCCCTGCGTTGCCAGCCATGCCCGAGCGGACGTACAACCCTCACGTGTAGCTGTGTTTGTGAAACTCATGTTCATGCTTTTATTGTTTTCTCTCGGTGTTATTTTAAAAGTCTCTTTTGTGTTAGATCCAGGTTTAAAATTTTGACTAGTGACCTGGATTTTCTTCCCTAATTTAGCCAGAAATTGACATTAGGTGTTGGTGGGCGTGAGTTTGGCCAGGAGTGAGGAAGGCTGAATGAATGGATCGCCTAGAATCTTCAGAACACTCTGGAGTTAGTTTTCCGCACATTTCTTACATTGTCTTTTATAAGCATTTAATGCAGACTCTTTCATTATTAAAATACCCGTGAATTCCCCGCTCCATAGTCTTCATGGCTGTATTCTCACATATGGCTTAACTTAGTAAGGAGATTCGACAAAAATCTTTCCATTTTCAACCAGGAAAGTAATTCATCTTGTAATGAGGGAAGAGACGCCTGGGCTGTGTGTTTTGCTTAATGGCCTCATCGTACCTGACTTTCAGAGCCCGAGAGGAGAGGGCACGGTCGTAAGAGGGGGCCATGAACGGCTGTGACCGGTGTCGTCCCTCCTTCGTGGTCGCCGTTGATCGGCACGACCCGCACAGGAGCGCTGACTCACACTTACTACACGTCAGTGCCTGGGCTGCGCCATTTCCATCTTCATTCCATAGAAAAGGAGGCCGGGGCTTTGAGGAGCAGGTTCAGCAGGCTGAAGGTGGCGCACCTGGCGCCTCCCCAGGTGTGTGCAGGTGCAGGCCTGAGCCCCCCGCCACGGCGCTGCCTGTGCCGCGTCACCTTCGAGCCCAACGGGGCCGCGGGAGGCCGCTGCTGGGCCAAAGGGAACCCGGCGCCACTGCCAGGCCACGGAAGCTGGTGGAGGAGCCGGGACTCCCGGAGGCAGTGGGGCAGCTCCCACTCCATCCAGGGACATGGCTCGGCATGGGCGAGGCACAGAGGACGCAGCAAAGAGAAGCCTTTGTGGGAGAGAGTTCCTGACAGAAATGGCTTGAGCAGAGTCCCGTTGTGGAGAAAATCGATCCCATCTCCTCGCACTGATAAGCAGCTCCTCCTAACGCCTCTGTTTCTGGATCGAAGGAGACACGGGGGCGAGGAGTAAGCCTGAAACGCTCTCCCAACAAGAGGGAGCTTTCGGGACTCCTCTGACAAGTGTGAAAAGCTCAGCGCCCTCCATGCAAGTCGCGAATATCTTAGGAAAGAGTGCGATGTGTGTGCGCACGTGTGTATTTTCCAGTTCATTGAGCAACAAGGTAAGGAGAAAAAAGGTGAGAGACAAACCACGGCAATGAAGGTAAAAGGAGGAAGGCCAGTGAGCCACAAGGCCTATAAGATAAAACAGCGTTGAAAGAGAGTAAGCTGTTCTGCAAATAAAGCCACATTTAAAAAATGCAAACCAGTAAGGAGAAAAATAGAAGCCCTTTAGGGAAAAATCAGAGGGCAAGAACTAAAAGGGAAGTAAAATTTTCACTAGAATTTAAATGATTGTCAGCAGGACTGCCATTTTTAAATGGAGAAACAGAAGCATCAAACTCGAAATAAAAAGCTCAGGATTCAGTTCCACGTTGTTTCCTTGCCAAATTCTCTCAGAACCTCAAAATCGCAGGGCTGTGCTATATATTCCAAAAATTCATTTGTAACTCTTGGCATGGCATGTGCAGCATTCGTATTCGACTCTAGCTGCTATTATAGTAATTAACAGTCCAGGAGATGGGCCAAGCTAATCTAATTAAAGTTTCTCAGAGAATCATCATCATGAATTAACATTTAATGTGCTCTATGCTGAGAAAGTAAAATAACAGACTCACGGTCCCATGTTGTCATGATTCCTGATATCACTGTGAAATGTGAAGAAATGCTATTTTCCTGCTACATGGCATATTGGAAAATGAAAGGGAGAAATGATGCAGAATTGCAGATAATGAACTGAAGATTCAATAATTAACAGCTGTTTATGGTTATTGGCAAAGAGCATCGTATTTAGGCAACCATCAAAGAGGAAAGCTGGGTTGGCCTTGCACCCCGGGAAGTACTGTAGTTAGCGTTTTGTTTGGGAGAATTCCTTGAGCACGTATTGGTATGATCTGGGGACACTTAAAAACTCCCTTTCTGAAGGCCTGCTTGTTACTTGCTCACTAACCATGGTGAGGTTTATTGTGGATGGAAGCGTGTCCCCTCAAAGGCATGTTCAGGTCTCAGCCCTCAGGCCTGTGGGTGTGAGCCCATTTGTGAATAGGACCTTGAAGAGGTTATGAGTTAAGGTGAGGCCAGGCCCAATGAGGGTGGGCTTCCATCCAGTAGCACTGGAGTCTCTCCAAGCAGGGGAAACGAGGACAGCGTGTAGGAGGCAGACGGGAGAGAGCCAGCCATGTGGCAGAGGCCGAGACTGGGCTAGGCCCCGCCACACGTCAGACAAAGCATAGTCCTGCTGGCACCGAGGTGGGACTCGTCGCCTCCAAGGCTAGTCTGTGGAACCTGGGTACAGCAGCCCTGGCAAACTGAAAGGGGTCTTTTCTGTCTGTGTCGGCTGGTTTTATGTTTTAAGTTGAATTGTGGATAGTGCAAATTGACCTTCAAGTACAGTTGCTGAGTGTTGGCCCTGACCTCCATCTTTGGGACCTTGGATACATTATGCTTCAGAAAAGAGCAGAGGCTGCAAACTCGGTGTGTGACGTCAGCCACGTCACTCCTGGGTTTCACATACTGGACGCTTTTGTTCTACCATGAAGCAGACAAAATAAAATGTTACTACGTTCCTGCATCTATAGGACACAGATATTCTGTCACAGCGTCACTGAGTAATCAGTGATGACTGGTGTGGCATCTTCAGTGTCCCTCTGCTCATCTCAAAACTTTATATCACCTTTACTAGTCCTCTTTCCCTCCCAGTTTTCGGGAGAAAATCTCTCTCTCTCTCTCTTTCTCTCTCTCTCAATTCACTAACAATCGATGAAACACAAAGGAAAACACCAATGAGATGGTAGATTTTACCTGTCAGATTGGCACAAATGATATTCTGAGAGTACCAAATCGTATTTAGGCAACCATCAAAGAGGAAAGCTGGGTTGGCCTTGCAACTTAAACACTGATGCAAAACTGTGCTAGAGACGCCTAGCTCTTGATCACATTCCTCTGTCCTCTTCCAAAGCACACAGCTTTAGCCAGGGAGTGCCCACTCAGCTGGTGAGAGCATTGCCAGCCTGACTCGCGGTGGGCATGGCCGAAAGGCGCTCTCACCAGTTGAAGTTAAGGGGAGCCGCTTTGGAGACTACAGGCGCCTCCTCCATGCTGGCTTTCGCCTTCCTCTAGCGGAATGCAATGGATGTCAGAGCCTCAGGTCGTCAAGAATCCAGGTTTCTGAATTACCGCATGAGGAGAGAGTGAACTACAGACTGGGAACAATTGTAGTGGACAATTTGGTGCTGTCTTTGTGTCTAGCTTTGAATACACACTGCCCAAATGAACAGAAACTTTAAAGAATGATTTCACCAAATCTAGAAAAACTGAAAGTGAACATATTCAACAACCCAGGAATTGCACTTCTTGATATATTTCCTGGAGAAACATGTGCGCCATATAAGAGGATATTCTTTGGAGCATTGTTTACAGCAGTAAAATATTAGAACAACATAAGTGTCAGTCAAGAAAGAAATGAATAAACACAATGTGATATGTTCATAGGATGGAACAGCAGACAACAGTTAAAAGAAAGAAACTATGTATTGCACTAGAAAGGAGCTACATTTTATCATGAGTAAAGTTCTAAAACCTAAGCTTTTGTGGAAAAAAAAGCAAGTTCTCAAAAGTATACTTAAGTGTGATACCATTTACTAAAAGCATAGCACACACAAAAGAAAGACATTGCTTATAAAGTATAAAATGTGAATGTAAAAATTTGAAAGCTTAGACCAGAAGTATAACACTAGACTCATGCTAACAGGTACCTCAAGGAAGAAAGTAGTACCTGACTTGAGATCAAGAATGACTTTGGCTATAATATTTCATATTTTAAGAAAAAGTATGTACTTATAGATTATTTGTATAATGATTTTGAAAAGAAAATATGGATAACAAAGACAGGAAGCAAATGTGACCAAATATTGACAGGGTTAAAAAATTGGTGGTGGAAATAATAGTCCAATATATGAAACTCTAATGCAGTGAGAGACAATATGTGGGCACTAGGCTCTCCCACAATGCACCCGAAGACCTGTCTTAGTTTCCATTATCCCAGGGCTTAGGAGTCAAGGCTATAAAAGAGAATGTGCATTGATGTGGTAGCCCACAACAACTTAGCTTCATAATCTGAAGCTTCATAATCCTCAGATCACAAACTTTTCCCATTATAAGTTCATAGTTCAACTGAGTTTCAGTACAGAGTTGTGTGATCATCATAACAGTCCAGTTTTCAGCACTTCCATCACCCCGTAGAATACCTTCATGCCATTTTGTTGCCAACCCTGCTTCTAACCACAGCCCCAGAAAAACCCGTTATGCTTTCTGTCTCTATCATTTCCACTTTTCTGGAAAGTTCATAGAAATGCGATCATACAACATGAAGAGTTGCTGTCTGGTTTCTTTCATTCAGCATAATGCTTTGAGATCCATTGATGGCTTTGCATGTTTCAGAGTTTATTTCTTCTTAAGGTGAGCAATAGCTGATAGAATGGAAGGGCCACGGTTTTTTTTACCCATTCACTTATTGGATATATATGTTGTGCCCATTTGGGGGATATCATGAATACATCAACATACAAAGGTTTGTGGAGAAATATGCTTTCATTTTGTTGGGTAAATATCTAAGAGTATTGCTGGGTCATAAGGTAAGTGGCCATTTAACTTTTTTAAAAACTGCCAAACTATTTTCCAACATGGCTGTACTATTTCACATTTTCCAAGACTAATGTATGAGGGCTGAAGTTTCTCCACTAAGTTTCTCCATCTAATGTTGTCTGTGGTTTTAATATACACTTCCCTAATGACTAATAATTTTGAGCATCTTCTCTTGAACTTATTTCCCATTTGTATATTTTCTTTGATGAAATGTCTCTTCAATCTTAGCCCATTTTCTTATTGGGAAATTTGTCTTCTTATTATTGAGTTGTAAATTTGTTTACAAATTTTGAATAAAAGTCATTTATCAAAAATATTTTTACAAATGTTTTCCCCAGTCTGTGGGTGCCTATTGAAGAGCAAATGCTTTTCTTTTGTTTTGGTGAAAATCCAATTTATCTTTTTTTTTTTTTAAGGATCATGCTTTTGTTGTCATATCTATGAAATCTTTGCCTAACCCAAGGTCCCAAATATTTTCTCCTATGTGTTCTTCTAGTAGTGTTATATCATTAGCTCTTACATTTAGATCTATGACCCATTCTAAGTTTGAAGTATGGTATGAAGGTCCTGTTTGTATTTCCATATAAATGTTAGTATCCCTTCTGAGGTAATGCAAGCTGGCTGCATACCACAGGTTGTGTGATCTTTCATACGTCAACTGCAAACCAGTTCATATGTACAAACCCCTGTAGAGATTTCAGAAAGTTACTGATCTTCAGAGATGGGGAGTGAAGATTTTGAGAAAGGCAGAGGACCACCTTCAGAAAATGCTTTCTTCATAATCCATGTAATGAAATTTGGGGGTGACCTTTTCCTTAGCATCCCACATGAAATGTAAGAGCACCACAGGGTAGCACGTAGCCTTTGACTCTGAAAGGTCTGCATTCATGCTTTACTCCACCCCTTTCTATCTCAGACAAGATTGTAACTTCTATGATCTCCACTAACTTTAAAATGGTGAGCAAAAGAGCCACGCTGTGAGCATCACAGAGCATCTATCTAGTGTATGTAGAGCTTCTGGCCCATTACCATTGTAAAAACCACTCTCCATGTATTCATGCATTTATTCAATAAATAAAAGTCAGTTAGTGACATGGGTGCTGATAATACAGGGTTGAACCTGACAGTCTTTTCTGTAACCTAAAGCTTCTTTGAAGATAAAGTGAAAAAAATAAGACACTGGGGGAACATAGGGAAGAAATTGTCACTGTACATAAAAGATAACAGATCTTATGGTGATGAAAGACCCAATGAAATTTTTTTTTAATTTTTAATTTTTAAATTTTAAATTTTTGTATTTTATTTGTTATTTTTAATTATAATAGTATTTTATTTTCATATTATTTTTATTTGTTTATTTTTTGGCTTTGTTTTTTGGGGAGGTTTTGGATTGCAGAAGGGTCACAACTGTGGCAGGGGAGGATCACTGGTATGAAATGTTGGTGATGGGGGAATGTGTGGGGAGGGGTGCACCTGGGGCATGCCTCTAAGGCATATGGATATGTTCAAGTGGTCATGGGGCATGGACTTGGTGGATGGAGATCAACACAATAACTGAAAGAATATTGAATTCCCATCCTGGGGAGTCCTGCTACAGTCTCTAATAGAGCAGCAAGAATCCCCCAAGTAC
The DNA here is from genome assembly GCA_029593785.1 of Cabassous unicinctus. Lineage (NCBI taxonomy): Eukaryota > Metazoa > Chordata > Mammalia > Cingulata > Chlamyphoridae > Cabassous > Cabassous unicinctus. The sequence continues at coordinate 26,603 of JAQZBX010027312.1, forward strand.
ATGAGCAGTGCCTAGTGAAGGAGGACAGACCATTACACCAGGCCCTTGATATTGATGGTTGTACTTATGAAACTTTTCTTGTGAAATTGAAACTTAGCCTAGTATTATATATTGCCTAAGAGTTACCTCCTGAAAACATCCTTGTTTCTCAAATGTGGCCTCTCTCTCTAAGCCAGGGATTCTTAACCAGGGGTTCATGGACCCCCAAGGGGTCTGTGTAAAGATTTCAGGGGGTCTGTGAGCTTGAGTTGAAAAAAATCAACTTATTATCTTTATTTTCTCTGACCTCTATCTGAAATCTAACATTTTTTTCACTTATGAATGCATGCAATAAATTACAGTAGTATTCATTTCACATCATATTACAATTGCTTTGCATATCTTGAAAAATCATTTATGCTCATCCATAGTTCGAAATTATGGTGGTTGTTAGACCCTATGCTAGTTGAGTGTCATAAAACTATTTGCCGCTACATTCTGGGAAGGGGTCTATCATTTTCAGCTGACTGGCAAAGGGGTCCAGGGAACAAAAAAGGTTAAGAACCCCTGCTCTAAGCCAAACTCAGCATATAAATGCACTACCTTCTTCCTGGCATGGGCCATAACTCCCAGGGATGAGCCTACCTGGCACTGAGGAATAATTACCAAGCACTGACTAGTGATTAATCTGGAAAATGACTTTGGCCAAAAGGGAGAAATATTAAATACAGATGAGTTGTGTGGCTAAGAGATATCAAAGTGAGTCAGGATGAAATTCCAGATGTTATGCTTATGCATATCTCAGCAGGATCTCATTGACTGCCACAATAAATGGTGCCTCAAACAGCAGGGCTTCTGATGGCTCTAGAGACATCTAGACATTATAGGTAAGACAGACAATCTCAGGAATTCAGCACCCTGTCAATGTGCCTTAATTTGGAATATATGCTCCCCAATGTAACAGGGTTACACTCATTTATAATTTCCCTACACTTGACTCTTCTGCCTTTTTATTTGAACCTACAATTAGCATTATACTTGTTAAATATATGTCCAAGAGACTTAAATCTTCATCAGAGTTCAACACCTACTTTCCAGTTCACTAGACTCACCCAGGACAACTAACTGCAAGCAAGACAGTTCCATCCGTCTGCCCAGGGAAGTTAATCCTCCTCTCAATCAGAGTAAGGGTGGGCATCATCACCATCCCAAAATCTTCAAGACTGAAGAATGAACAAACATAAGGGGGGAATGCAATTATGGACAAAAGTAGAATTATGATTTATTCTAATAATGGAAGAGATTGCAACTTTTATATAAAGGCAGTGGCCACCAGAGGTTCTGAAGGCAGGAGAGGGAAGAATAGGTGTAACATGGGATACTTTGGGGACGTTGGATTTGTCCTGCATGACATTGCAATGACAGATACAGGCCATTATACATTTTGTCAAAACCTATAGAATTGTGTGGTGCAAAGTGCAAACCATAATGTAAACTATAGTCCATGGTTAGTACAATGCTTCAACATTTGTTCATCAATTGTAACAAATGTACCACACTAATGAAAGATGTTGCCAATGTGGGAAAGTGTGGGAGGGGGAGAGGGTGGGGTATATGGGAGTCCCCTATGTTTTCAATGTAACATTCATGTAACTTAAAGCTTCTTTAAAAAAAAAAAGTTTTTAAAAAAACTTACCTTTCAATCAAGGGAGACAGACAAAATATGTGTCAAAATAGATTAGTGTAGATGGTGTTAATAGTTATGAAGACAATAAAACAGGAAACTACCTCAGAGAGTTAATTGAGAAGAAGGAATTTTGTGATAAGGGCAGTCAAGTAAGGCCTCTTTGGGGAGGTGAAATTTGAGCTGAGAACATTGATGGTGGGAAAA